>JAACJT020023498.1:0-18556 GCA_009936485.2 Gymnarchus niloticus | reverse complement strand
AGAACCATCTGCAGTACCATCTGAAGTACCACCTACAGAGCTGTCTGTATCTGCGGTTCTATCTACAGAACCATCTGCAGTACCATCTGAAGTACCACCTACAGAGCTGTCTGTATCTGCGGTTCTATCTACAGAACCATCTGAAGTACCACCTACAGAGCTGTCTGTATCTGTGGTTCTATTTACAGAACCATCTGCAGTACCATCTATAGAACCCTCTGTGGTACCATCTACAGTACCATCTGCAGCACCATTTCCAGTACTATCTACAGTACCTTTCACAGTACTGTCTACAGAACCATCTGTGGTACCATTTATGGTACCTTCTACAGTACCATCTGCAGTACCATCTGCAGTACCATTTCCAGTACTACCTACAGTACTTCTGCTGAAAGATCAAATAAACAATAAGTTTGTTCTTACAATAAAGTATCTAAAACTACAATAATTAATCAGTCTATCCATCCATATTCCATAACTACTTATTCAGAAAGCCAGACTCAGAGACCTCCAAGTGCAAGTCAGGAGACTCATAAAGAATGCGGTGTGAGGTGTGAGAGACCCCTTCAACCAGCTCAACAAAACATTTTTTGAATTTTTTTTTTGTTTTCTGTGATATACCATGGACATCAGAAGTATATAACAAATAATGATTATTCGTGCTTCTTTCTTCTTTGTATTTATGGAACTGCTTATTTATTTTAGCAAATAACATGCTATATCACAGGTTTAAAACAACTTTTACCCACAAAAAGTGTAGAAACGTGAACTTTGATAAAAATTATTTAAAATATCTTCATTTATCTATCCATTCATCCATCTATCCATCTATACCTTTGTCTTTCATAACTGCTTATCCAGTACAAGGTCACGGTGATCCCAGAAGCGGTCCCATGAAGCAGAGCACCCACCGCAGGGGACACCCTCGTCGAGATGTCTGCCCGAGCTGCCTCCATGTTCTTAACAATTAAACATGGTTAGGGAAAATGCTATGCGTGGATGTATGTTAAGCACGTACCATGCACATTCACATTACATGTACTTAACAAAATGGCTACACCCCTCGTGAGAGCCTACACAATGTCAGAGCTGTAAAATATTGCCACATTTTCCCTAAACACAGTTTCTCTGTCATTTAGCTGCCGAAGGTTGGCTCATAAAGGGCTGTAATTAAATCTCTCTGCTCCCATCATAAGGCAGCTGCCCCTGTGACGAGTCACAGACAGTGACTTGCCAAATGTAAGTCCTCATTTCACACCCCGAGCACGGATACTTTCTAGGCCACCTGACCTAGTGCCAGCATCCAACCGAGCTGCAGTTCACTGAAATAAAGTGGAGGATTACATATGGAAATTGTTGAAGAATTTTGTTATTAACGTCTGGTCTGGTCAAAGGTCCCTTAGAGACCAGGAAGCAGGGTGAACTTTATAAGATAAGGCCATGAGGATTTTTGGATTTTTTTGGATTTCTTTTGTAGTTTTGTTTAATTGGTTACATAAGGTCAAATTAATACACACACTGTATATTCTGATTTCTTTTGTGAACAAGCTGGCTTTGTCATCCGAGCTTAGTGAAAGCGTATTGCAGTGGCGGCTTGGTCAGCTGGTCTCCAACTGAACTCCTCTGAGCTGACCATAAACTAGAACATTCTAGAACGTTCTTTCATTTGCTTAGTCACCACAGCATCTGAAGTAAAAATTACATAGGATGTAGGGCATGCATGCAGCACACAAAATAAATCAAACTCCCAGAGATGGCGGCAACTAAATTTACCATCAGCTGGGCTACTTCAAGGCCAGGGAGTGCTTGTTGTTGGGTGACTAATTCCCACGACTGTGTTGTATTTAACTACTGAGTCATGGAGTAGATGCTTACAGTTTAGTATATTTGCAAGCCATTTTTCCAGCTTAGTATTTCACCAATAGTTTTCAGACTACTACCTGAGTACCTTGTATGACTGAAAATTGAATTTGTTGTGTACTGACTACCACTTCACAAACCTCACCCTATATCTACTAAATCGCTAAGATTAGACTTTCTGATTTTACTTTGCATTTCTTGCATTTTTCTCACTCAAAATCTCTGCTACATCTAAGCAATGGATCTGTGCAGAGCACTCAAGAAATCTCCCTTTATCTTTGCACTAGGTATCTCAGAACATCTAGAAGAGACAATCTTTGTGTGTGAAACCAGGAAGAAATGACCTGGTAAACTGTGGCCTTCTGGAACCAGAGCAGAATGGCTGATTTTGGCTTCATCTTCTCTACTAAGCCTTACTCTTCATTCTTAAGCACGGGGTTAGCTAAGTACCATTTGACAGCTTGCCTGAATTAATCTTTATAATTTATTTGAATGTTTCCATCTCTTAATGACTTAATTTTCTTTTAGCTAAATGGAGGATTTCAGTCAAGACTGAGCTGTCCAGAGCTGCCCTGCTATATAGTTCAACCATCATTCAGTGTCATGCCCTGCCTACCTGCCCCTTCTGTTTTTCCCCAGTGCAGCCCTAATGAGACACGCCTGTTATGCATTAGCTCCTCGTTAGTCTTATATAAGAGTGCTTCCTAGTCTGGTGTTCCTCAGTCTGGTCATTGATGTTGCTTCCTCATGTGGTTGGTGTGCCGTGTTCCTTCTACCTGTTTTTGGTTCGTGTTTTGTTTCAGTTCATGATAATAAACCCTTTCCATTTGCACTAACCCTGATTCCTGGTCTTTTCTTGCTCCTGATGTGACATTCAGGCACCAATCCTTTGAAGGCACATAGAACTTGAACCTTCCTATATAATCAACTGGGACAGTGTTTATTTAACCTTTGAGCAGATCTTGACCAAAGACAACATAACAGCATATCTACAAATGATGATTTGCCATAGTTATAAATGAGTGTGTTTCTGCTCGTGTTATGGGGTGGGGGACCTTGAATTAATATTTAATTAGTAAATCTCCCCAAAGAGGAAAAGGTTACAAAACAAAGTCACATGACACTGAGGTCCAATTGGAGAAAAGGACTAATAGGGATTACATAGTAATGTGCACGGCTGAGAGCTAGAACTCCTGCTAGAATTGGAGGGTGAGGCTCCCTCCTCCATATTACAGGCTGAAAAATCAGCTGGCCTAGGAGGAACACAACGGGTGGATAGAAATAGTTGCACCATGAAGCACTGAAGGAAATTGTCACAATCTCCAGGCTTGTTTCCACAGAGATGCCTTAACACAGGGATGCAAGTACAAAGTAGAGATGTAAAGGCCCAACAGAAACATTGGGCTTCACCCTGAACCAGGACTAATCTACTGTACAAGCCAACAAGGAGACTGAGGTCAAACTCAGTGGCACAAACTGTGTACCAACTAGCAGCCAGAAACAGGTTAGAGAACCAGAGGAGCCAATAACACTCAACTCTGAGCCAGGCCTAGACACCTACATATATGGGGAGGACACAGGTGAAACACATGAGGGCAATCAGGGCGTGGTCACTGGCAATTAGCAGACACAACAGGGAAACATGAAGGGAAACACTAAATCCCGGTCAGGACTCCAGGGATTGGGATCGTTGACTCACTGGTGCATGTTACAGAAATAGAGAAGTCTTAGTATGTTCAATACTTTTTATTTGTATGTAGCTAAGACAATGTCTGGCAAATTTCTCAAACCTGTACAACCTATTATGGTAATCTGTGCAAGCTAATCATTACTTTATACATCCCTGTGGGGAAATTTGTAGTTTTTGCACTCTACTCTCCAAAGTGAAAGCCAAGGGTGGGTGTGCAGGGTCAGCTGGTGTCCAGTACCCCTGGACAAATTGGGGTTAAGGGCCTTGCTCAAGGGCCCATTGGTGATATGGGCACCTGCCAGCTGCAGGATTTGAACCTGCGACCTTTCAATCACAGCCACAGACACCCAACACACAGTGTCACATAACCATTCTATTAGAATATGCTAACACGGTTTGTAATATGCTAATCTGACATGTAAATAACCTGCAGATGCCACCATGTTGTGTGAACTCCTGCATGGGAAAATTAGTCCCACATGGGTGCATTAGTGTTGCAGAGGTTTGGCTTGGAGCTAAAAGCAACATGAGGGAATGTAGGAAGCCTGTGGTACCAGGATGAGTGCCCTGTCAGCCAGGAAACAGTAACATGATAATCAGCAGGCCTGGAGTTCGTTAGGCTCCCGGGGGACCTTGGCGTGTCTGATTGCAGTTGTTCTTTAATTTCACGGTCAAACCGCTCTCAACAGCCAAGACGACTCTCCTCCACCCCCCACCTAGCCAAGCACGAGACCCCAAGGACGACAAAGCCCTCTCTCTGAGACGCCCCATTACCTCAGCAAGCGTGCCGGAGGCCCAAGAGGAGCAGAGGAGGCCAAACCCTGCAGCTGTCCTCCGCCCAGCTGGGAGGGCATCCGCCCACGCCTCCGCCATGGTCCAAGGGCGTTTGTGAGTCACGCATACGACGTTGTCCTGGAACGTGGTGCCAAATGAGGAGTGCCATAAGACAACCAGCTTAGAGACATTTGAAGAGGACTGGCATCTCCATGCTTCCTTTTTAGGACCATCCGTGTGATTTTGCCACCGGAATCATTTCAATAAAGCTCAAGGAATTTGACGAAGTAGGGAATTGTTTATCCACTCTTTCTGGACTGAAAACAAGTTGTTTCCAATCTGGCGTGCAGGTGTTAGGGGACAAGTGTGTCACTACTGCGCTTCATGAAACATGAGGCACGTGCAACTGCGTGTTGTGCTTTTGTTCATTACACATGAGACTTTACCACATTCGCCTTGTGCTCTAAGCTGCCTGGGATAGGTCCAGCACCCCCCCAACAACCCTGTATAGGATAAGTGGTTTAGAGAGTGGATGGACATCATTGCATTTTACTACATTACCTATACATGAAGGAGAATAGCCAAAGACTGAGATAGAAACAGCAGTCGTCTCTCACATTACTATTCAATTTCAATTCAATTTTATTTATATAGCGCCTTTAACAAGGAGCACTGTCACAAAGCGCTTTACATAGACCCGGGGCCAGGCTCCCCAGAGAGTCAGCCAATGGCAACAGTAGAAAGGAAAAACTCCCTCAGGAGGAAGAAGCCTTGGGAGGAACCAGACATTACTACTGCATTGTAGTCCACTGTATGATTTGTTAGCCTGCGTGGCCCTTAAATGATAGGTGTACTTCCTTCACTCCTTCAGTTCCACTCAGGGCTCCGGTGAGCTAGCGCGGTTTACCTACCGCGACGGTTTTCTTTCAGAAGCAAAACCTGATGTCTCCACATCACTGTGCCGAGACCGCAGGTCAGCAGGCTAGTTTGATGCCTCTCGACGTCAATGGGGCGTTCTTGTTTGATGGTGGTACTGCACTGATTCAAAACTTATTTAAATCACAACCAGACCCGCATCCTCCTCCGTATGCACTGTCTACAAAACGGCTCGTATTTTTAATGCCTCACTGAACCAGCCTATCTACATGTGCAGCCGCCTGTGGGAAGCGTTTAATCGCATGGAGATATGTGGGTTAAACCGTTTGAATTCGTCTTTTATCGATGTTTGATTGCGTGAGGCCTCTCAACCCAAGCTGTGAGCAAAGAAAGGGCAAGACAAAAAGAGATTAAATAAGTCTTTGCTGTTGTGTCTTGACTGATCAGATTCCGCTAGCTTGATATATGATGTATGACTCCAGCAGTTACTGAGGTGTATGTCTTTCTGTCTGGAGCAAGTTGTGGGTGACAGTTCGTTGACACACCGGTGTTGACATGCCCGCGTAAATATCGATTGAGGGATTTTAAAAACTAGATTATGATTGGCTGAGAGTGGCATGAGTCCTCTTGTTTGGGTTGTGGTGATTTCCTCCCTCCGGCAGAGACAATCGGTATGTTGTCTGCCTTCCGGAAACTTCCGGTTGGGCTGAAAAGGAATTTCCAAGTGCAGAAGAGCGTCTGAGAGGTGACATCACGTGTCATTTCTCGCTTTTTTGAGTCCTGAAAAAAGGATGTTATTAAATGGAAAAGGGGGAATATGGAACACAATGGAATGATTCTTTTTACTGCTGATAAAAAAAATCATGGCTGAATTGTGGCTTTATGAAATAAATAGCTCAGTGATAGCATAGTTTCACTATTTTATCCTAGGAAAGGGCTGGTAACCAAATGAAAAGCAAATCAAATTCGGAGGAACCAATAGTCACCTTTCAGTTTATCTTCCTCCCAGCCAACTGCTGCGATTCAGTCAGGCCGAGGACATCCAGGGATACTGTTGTGTGGCATTCAAGGAACAGAGCGCTTATCACAGTAGATGCTCATGTACAGATTACTGCAACAGGTGACATGTTTCACCCTCTAGTCTGAAGCGTGTGGCAGGTGAATTTATGGTTTGTTTTTTTTTCCTTTTTGGTTTTAAGGCTTTTTCCAGATCTGGAAAAACCAAACTGGAGCCCAGATGGAGGAAGAGAACAGTGTCTTGGTGACATTGTCGTTCCTCAGCACTGTCACCCAAACAAAACTGATGGAAATTCTACCCAGTTGTGGCTTTGCTATGGGTTGCGTACTTCAGCCCAGACAAAAACAACAGCATTATTCTCAGATATCCTCAAATGCTTTTCTCCCGGGAAAACAAAAGCAGATACTTGCAGTGGAATTATTACCATAAGTGCCTTATTTGTTGTCTGTCAGACAAAAGAATTAAAAATAAAAAATAATCCTGAAGAAAGTAATCATTTTTTGCAGAAACAATCCAGTTGTTTTGTATGTGAAAGTGAGGGAAATATGAGTAAGAATATTTATCCTTTGAAAATGTTTTTGTTCATTACATCATTTCATCATTCTTGATTCTGGAAGAGCGGCTCTTAAATGTAAGATTTTGTCTCTGCATGCTGTTGACTGACAGTGCTGATGATGGCTTCTGTGGAGTCTTCGAGATCCACACAGCAGACAAACATGAAAAACACTGGGGACCATCGACTTCTATTCAGACCCAGCTGACACGACTAAAAGCTGTCACTAAATGTGGATCTTCGCACCCCACACTTAGCCGCTTAGCCCATGCTTTTTAGCAAAAAAACGTGACAACTAAAAATGTTCTTCTGTCTATTTTTATTCTTTTTTCCGCCTCGGTTAAACCATTTAGGAAACTGCTGTTTCAACAACATGTCCGATGGTTATCCTGACAGCCTGGAGAGAGGGCAAAGACAGAGGACAATCACGACTGCTCGTAAAATGCTTCAGCAGCTGGCCGCAAACCTTGCTTGGATACATGCTCACAAAATGCCTCACCCTAGACACGACATATTTCTCTCTCTCTCTCTTTCTGTCTCCCGCTCTCCCTTTCCCAGCAGTCGTGTGGCTTTCAGAGCCAACAGCCCTGGAAAAGGCTGAGTTTACTGGTACAAAATGGAAACGATAGCCAAAATCAACACCCTCCCTTTCCTCGGAGATGGCTGCAGCAAATTGCTACTCAGGACAAAACTGTTTACTTAGCATCACTCACAGCCACGTGAGGCCTGGAGCTCAGAGGTCCCCCTGTGTGAGAGGAGGAGGTCTTGGCTGTCTTCCGTAGGTTCAGGAAAGCCTCCTCTGAGTTGTGCAGGAAATCATAAGGGCCTGGAATTGAATAATTATTCTCATCCCGTACTAAGCTGTTTTTAGACAATGTCTGGGGCTTGGTCTACAGTTTTAGCTTGTATATGCGTGGGTGAGAGGATGCAGCCGCACCTGAGGCTGTGCTGGAAATGTATGGTCAAGGCACTCTGTCTCCTCATAAGGTCTATAAATGAGACACTTACATTCAAGGGCGCTTGAGTGGGACACCCTCTCTGTTCACTGCTCCAGTTCTTTAGTCATTGTGTTCCTAGAGTCCTGAGAGTAAGTAGATATATAAAATTAAACTGCAAAATGTTGTCATATCTGCACCAGTACTCCGGTGCTCTGGGTCCCCAGAGTGCTGAGCAGGGTTTTGTGTCTGATGTCATGTCTTGTTTCCCTATTAAGTTTAATTGCCCTGATTACCCTCATGTGTCCCACCTGTTCCTTTGTTATTTAAGTCTGTGTTTTTGCTCTTAGGTTTGCTGTGCATTATTTCATGTTACTGCCAGTGTTGTGCTCTGCTCCGGGTTCCTTTGTCGTGTCTGCGTCCCCCTGCTGCTGCCCTGTTTTTATACTCTTACTCATCTCAATTGTCCCTTGTGTTCAGGGCAGAGCATGGTGATTGTGTTTGATCCTTTTGTTATTAAAACCCCGTTGAACTTGCATCCATACCTCCCTTTTTCCCAGGCCCTGCACCCCACATCCGGGGGCAACCGTGACAGCAAAACATCAATAAGGACCGAGTTTATGCCTCTGAAGTTCTTTATGTCTATACTGGGACATTTAATCATAATCAGAGAATTGTGTTGGAATACTTCTTCACAACCTGGTTCTGTGCTTGTGTTTTGTTACCGTGCTGTGAACTAAAAGGGAATTTCCTTCAGTCGTAAAGGCCGGGCATGCTCGTAAATGTCGGGCTCGCCAGCTTTTCTTGGTTTCATTTTTTTCCGCCTGTACCCTGGACTTTGAGAGTTTTTCTTTAATATGCTACCTTCACGCAGTCACTCTTAAACTGAGTTACATTCTTTTCTATTGGGCGTATGGTTAACTGATTAACTTCCTGTGTGAAGTGCTCTGGCACACCAGCATTGGTCCTTTATTACATGTTATCTGGACTGAATTAAAGTAGAGACCTTCAAACGAAAACGCCCGTTTCCTTAATCTCGAAAAGGCCTGTTTCCTTGGTGGCTTCAAAGGGCCTTTTCTAAAGCAGGATACTGTTTGTTGAATTCATTTTTATCAGACATTTCCTCATTTGAAATTATTTCATAGGTTTAATTTGCTGTACAGTCTATTTAAACAATCTGGGATAATAAGAGTTAACAGGGGAACTGTTTCATGTTCATGTGAAGAATCACACATTGCTATAGACCCCAGGATGGCTCTGAGTAAACACTGGGTAAACCTCCATGCACACCTGTGCCGGAGCTCTCTTCTCCTCCCTAGGAAATCTGAGTGTTACCATGAGCAGCCAGCATTTCACACGCCTGTGTGACTGGCTCACTGTGCACCCTGTGCCATTGGACGCCCAGTCCGATTCGCACAACCAGCCTGGACTGTAATATCCGTCTGTCATCCTCGCGTTGTTTCAGATGGAGAAGAAACACAACTGCGCGTGAGGCATTTTTGTTAAAAAAAAACAAAAAAACAGGTTGTATAGTCTGTTTTTAATTATTCAGTTGTTAAAAAAATAGAAGTATAAATAAGATGATTTTGTCTTTAAATGAATGGATACAAAAATGAGGATTCTTTGGTCTTGTAGTTACCTTTCAGCTTTAACTGTGATGTTTGGCTCTGCATTTGTACTTGTTACCTGTTTTGTGCACTGTATGTGCTACATTGTGCAAAACTCACGTGTATTTATCCCTGAGGTTTATTCTTCATCAAGTGGCAGAGGAGCAGCTGTGGAAAATTACTTAGCTATCAGGTTTAATATTTCTAACAGGCAGTCCCACAGCCAGCAAAGGTCCTTGAAGGGAAGAAGGGTTTCCTGCCAGTCTTCCTCTCCTGCGTCTCAGCACTTCCATGAATGAAATTTACTGCTCCTGTCAAAACTTCTGACAGACCTTCAGGAGGAACAATGTTTTCACAGACTTGCTCTCGACGTCTGCATACCCAGTGCTGTTCATGTCAGCTACCTAACAGCACGTAGCTTACACCCTCACTTTAATGTCCACTTGTCTAATTCATTTAGCCTCCGTCTTAAAAATGGATTTGTTTTCAATTAATGTTTATTCCATTGTGATGAGGGAGTAGAAATCATGTTCTGAGTATCTTGAAACCATATTGGCAAGTGATTCCGAGTGTAACACTCAACAAGGATGAAGCGGACTCATTTTCTCAAAGTGCAATAAAGTACAAATCATCAAAAGATAATCATGCTAATTCTTGGGCAGATCTCAAAAAATGTGTGTTAAAGCCATGCAGTTCAAAGAAAAAGTATAACGGGGGGGGGATTCCCCTCCAGTGCCAAAAATTTACTCTGGTTGAAATCTCTATACACATCAGAAGGTTAAGGGCGTCAGATGGGATGTATGCCTTAATGCTACATTCTTTTAGCATGTAGAGACCTGCTGGATGAGGTTTGTTTTGCGTCGTTCAGGATCCTTCTCCCAGCAGTTTAATTTGAACATCTGTTTATGGATGAGGTTTAGGGAACAAAAGCAGTATCTGATATTGTCCCGAGCTCTGTGAAAATATAATACCAGGATGAGGGCATACGTCACGTGAGCTCTGACAACAGAAACAGCAGTAATCAATCGATTCTAAACAGCTACTCAAAAACACAGATTTCAGGCTCCCATGCAGCTGACCTCAGTTCAGCTATGAAGATTAATTACTGAGGATTTCATGCCAAGTGCTTCTGGCTTTGGAGAAGACCAAAATTATTTGAAAGTTGAAGGTAAAAGACAACAAGACAGCAGCAAGACAGATGGACTCAATCAAGACAACAATAAGCACGCCAATGGAAAACCAGCAGACAAACAGAAGACAGGACATGGTGGACGAGTGTCATGTACACGATCAGTAGGAGATCATATCAACTTGACAGCACTTAATAATAATGGAGCTTCCAGGTTAAACAAGCATCCTGCTGCAAAACCCATGGTGCCAAGGAATTCAAATGGAGCCTGTTGGCCATTTCCTTATTTTGATTTCCCCTTGGAAACACACAGACGCGTCTTTCTTGTTTGCTTGAGTCCGGCCATCCTTTGTAATGGAGGACAACATTCAGGATGACATGTAGGTTAATTACGGAGGCAGGGCTATAATCTGACTGTCACTCCAGCTCTAAATTGTTCGCTTTGGAGTGTAGCTTGGGAAACACTGAGCCACCGTATGTACCATGGAATTGTTTTTTTAAATGGCCTGGTTAACCTCTGCACTCAGTAAATGGTGAATAATCTTCAAAGGCAATGAGTCATTTTTCCATGTATGCTAGGCACTGTGGACCACTTCAGCTTGTATGTCACAGATTAAAAGATTCTTCTAGTAAGTTGCAAATTCAACACACACATAAACATATTATCCGTGCAACGACTGCTAGGGGACCTGGAGCATATTATTATTATTATTATTATTTATGTTGTTGTTACTGCTGCTGCTGTTGTTGTTTTTAATAATAATATTTCTGAACAAAGACAGTACTACATCAGGGCCATATTGAAATTACACCTTTGATGGACCATGTACAATATTTCAAATCAAATCTCAGTCTGTGCGCTTCCTGTATTGGTCTTATCAATGGCAGCAATTTAAATTTATTTACAATCCATTCAGGATCTCTTTGTAGGTACTTTAATGCTCAGAGATTGGTGTGACCAGTTAAAACCAGAATCATGTGTCAATGAGGTTATTTTTATGAACAATTGAAAAAAAAGTTCCTGTTTTCAAGTGAGAGATCAACTTAGAATGTAATTTAGCTTTGCAAATATTATGCTTAATTTTTATGGCTGAAGGCAACTGATGGACAGACCACACAAAATCATCTTTCACTCTCAAAATGGACCACACATCAGGGACAAAAAATGTAGACCACACAGCACGGACCGCACAAAATGGATACAAAATCAGGTGGAAAAACTCCAAAACATGAAAGACCAAAGTGTTGTTGATGCCACAGTATCCTCACAATTGGAAACAAATTCACAACTGCCACACAATTGAAGGTAACATAGACAGCAACAGTCAGGCATACACCTTGGACACACGCACACACACACAAACACAGTGTACAATTTAGTGATGCCATTTATACATATTTACATTGCTGCAGGGAATAATAATAATAAGTTACATCTATATAGCTCCTTTCACAAACTTAAGGAGAGGGTTGACACACAGACTCTAAACACACAATGCAGGAACAAGATTTGAACACAACCCTGAAGGCATGAAGCTACTCACCCTGCCTCCCGATGGCAGGCTAATGCACTTAATCATGCTTAAGTTTCACATTAAGAAAGTTTCACTTGAGTCCCATGTTCAGCACAGAAGACACATTTTTACATTTTCTTCCAGCTTTCTTCTGATAAGAAACAGAATTGCAGCTTTTGTACATTGATATCCTCCTATTTACTTTATTTCACTATGATATGGATATAATACTAGTAGAGATAATATTTACATTATATTTAAAATTTAGTGTAAGGTGATATTGAGATTAAGTCTGTGGGCCCCTCAAACAGATCATGTCAGAAAATTTGACAACGTGAGACCACATTTGTGTTTCCAACACAGTTTACTTTGTTTAGCAGATTATTTCCCTTGTGAGAAGTTTTATTATCATTGTCTGTTAGTCTAGCGGAGTTTACTTCTAATGCAGAACATTGGCAATTTAAACAAGTTTGTTTGGGTTCCCATGGATCAGTTACAGGTTACCACTGAGCACAGTTTTGTTTCGATTAGATTAAGTTTATGTGGGATAGAGGGGCTTATGGCTGGGTTGTGTCATCACACAGCGCTGGGCTGCGGCCCATTCCGTCAGCTTGATCAGAATTGGTTGAACACCCACTAACAAACAGCAGGTTGGCAGAAACCAAGAGAGGTGTGTATTTCAAAATATGTCCATAGCTATTTTTGGGACACGCCCTGTGAACAAAATGTCGTGTTTGATAGCACTTCTCCTTTGACAGGGGCATCTCCCTAATGCATGATGGGTAAAGGTTTTAGGTGGTGGATATTCAGCTAGTACAGCAGCCTAAACTGAAGATTTATTCTACACATGATCAACACTGACTACCTGGAGTGCTTTATCATTGCCCACTCCTCCAGTTGGGGTTGGCTCCTCGTACTGTGATCCCCAAAGACACTCTCAAAGTCACATTCCAAGGGCAGCAAAGAGTAACTGGTTTGGGGGAGCAGCGTATATTTGGTTTGTGGGAGGAAGCTCGTGTCTGAGGACAGGAGACTGTAAAAACTTCACAAGGGGAAGAGTTGGGAATGGATGCAAACCCACAATCTTAGGTCTTTGCTGTGACGTAGTTACCCACTGTATTGCTATTATTTTTTTTTTTTTTTGCTTTCAGTGTCAGCCTATCACACTTGGAAGTAAAGAAAAATGTCCCAGATGATTCTGAGGACAAAGTGAGAATGTAAAGTATAATCGTGAGTCTAGTAATCGGTCCTCATGGGAATAAATAAAGCCAGGTGATCCCCCGCTGGCCATTTTGTTAGAACTATTGAAGAAAACTTTAATCTTTTCCCAGAGATTCTTTTGGTTTTCAGGAGAAGATGCTTCTAGGAGTCTTCATCTTCTGCTAGAACGGCGATTCTTAAACTTCAGGTCGTGACCCAGTTCGGGTGGAGAATGTGTTTGTGACGGGTCACCACATGATTACATATGGCTCTGATGTCACTGCGGCGACCCTCGCCTTGGGTCTCAGCATGGTACCAAGTTTGTTGTTTTGGTTCTTGCATTAAAAAGTTTAAGATCCACTGTGCTAGAGTGTAAAGTCAGACCGACTTAAGTTGAGAGATGCTATAGAATTCAGCAAAGCTACAGAAATTATTAGACACACTTCTTGTGTTTTTTTATTCATTTTCTTAGTATCTTTGATATGGCAAGAATGTTCACAGTTGACTTGATTTTGATTATTTCTCACCCATTTGAAATCATTTTAATTGGATAGTTGCCCAGTATTTTTGTTCATTGTTGTACCGCTAAAGTAAATGGATGCATAAAAAATATAGACTAAAATGAAAAGAAACAGCAGAAAAATGGCCTAAATATAAAATTAAAAAGCTAAATCTGACTATAACTGTGAAAGCATGCCAACAATGCTGGTGGTATCCAAATTGTTTGATTTAGTATGTTTCGTATGTTCAAGGTGACTCACACAGCCTACAATTTTACACTGGCTAATAATGGCATGAAATTTCATACTGTAACAGGTCTTCCTGGCTCCTAACTGCTGGACTCGTCCTGTTAGAGCCAGGCTGCCACCTTTACATCGCATGATTTTTTCTCAGTGTGGTTTCTGTATTGCCCTACTGGTTTGCAGAGATAAATGAGGAAATGAGACCTTGGGGTCCTGAGAAACAGCGAGCTGATACACAGGGAAGTGTGGAGTGTGCTAGGAATCCAGGATTGGGATGCCCCTCTGACATCCAGCCAAAATGTAAGCCTTTAGCAGTAGCTGGAGGACTGAAGAGTTACTGGCATTATAAGTTGATATAATTAATGTCTGATTTCTCCAGACATTACATTTTGTTCTGGAAGGCAATATTTGGCCCAGACAGCCTTCTTAAGCAAACTTGATGGCTGAAACTTAAGAAGACCTGAGGCCTATGAGCCAATGGCACTCAGCTGCTAATTACCTTACCATCCAACATGGAAATGGGCAGGTGTTTATCAACATTATTGTTGATAAATAGCCATCCATCCATTGTCTAAACCACTTATCCTAGGTAGAGTCATGGGGGAGGGGGGGGCCTGGAGCCAATCCCAGGCAACATGGAGCACAATGCTGGGGTACACACTGGATGGAAAGCCAGTCCATCACAGGGCACAAGGTGGGGGTACACTATGGAAGGGATGTCAGTCCATTACAGGGCACAAGGTGGGGGTACACTATGGAAGGGATGTCAGTCCATTACAGGGCACAAGGTGGGGGTACACCATGGAAGGGATGCCAGTACATTACAGGGCACAAGGCTGGGGTACACCCAGGATGGGATGCCAGTCTATTACATGGTATGTACACACACAATATGTAGATGTCAATTAGCTTAAACCACAGGAGGAAACGAAAGTACCCAGGAGAGAACATGCAAGCTTCACACACACAGAGTAGAGGTGGTATTCAAACCCCCAACCCTGGAGGTGTGAGGCAGCAGTGCTAACCACTATGGCACTGTGCTCCCCTTTTCAACAAATATGGTTATCATATATAATCCAAAACTGGGTCTTGTCTCGTTCCCCTCCCCTGCATTTGTCTCCAGCACACTTCCATCGGGAACCTTCTGTCCAGTCAGTTGCCCCATGCCCTGGCAAATATCTGCTTTCTGTAATGTCCTATCTAAAGGACTCAGAGACCATCAGGGCAGGGAACCCGCTAGTTTCGGTGGGACAGTCCACTTTGGGGAACTTTGTGTCTGTGTCGTGTCCAGTCCTTTTACAATAACAGCAGTATCAGCTACATGAGAATGGCTAAGATTAGCGGTTATACACGGCATAAAAAACGCGTAGTAAGAAGCATATAATTTCATTATTATTATAAATATAGAAGCAACTTGCGCAAATATTCCAGTTTTGTTGCTTTATATAGTTTTTACGTTCAGATATCTGGAATGCAGACATGACCAATTTACATTTTCATCTGTCGATCTATTTTGCATTGCTGCTTATTCTGTGCAGGATCACATTGTATCTATTTTCAGTTATTTACTCAACGTATAATTAAAAATAAACACAGAAATTCTGATTATTTTACAAAAGATTGCAGAGCATTGCTTAATTTAAAAGTCTAAGGCTAGCATTACTTACAGTTTAACCAGCTGGTATATTTTAATCGCAGTATGCCCATACCATATTGTCCTGGTAAGTAAATTACCACCATTTTCACAGGAAGTGAAGAGAGGGGGAGGTGTCTGAAAATGAGGTCTGAATGAATGATTCATTGCTCTAAAATCTTCCCCTGGACCCTGTGGTTTTCTGAGCTGACGGTCAAAAGCATTTGGGGTAATTAGGGGCTCAGAATTCACTCTAAATGTAAATATGTTGCCTCTTTATCGACGGCCTCCCTGGCGACCAAGGGTGGGGGTATTTCCACTCCATGCTCGGATGCTCAGAGTACGATGGGGTCAAGTTCGTCATTAACCCCACCCAGGTCCTCACACACAGAGGCAGGACCTCGGCAAGCTGGCAGATTATCTGACTGGAGCGATTTAATAAAGATCCTGCGACAGACGGTTAGAGCTGAGTGTGGGAGCACATCGCAAGGCAGACAACAGGACACCAGCAAACGTGGCGGGCATTTTTTTACATTGATCTGAATCGATCAGCGGATGACAGAAGACAAATATTCAGCAGCAAGCTCCCAGTCTGTCACTCACAAACTGACAGACAGACAGAGACAGAGACAGACAGACAGTTCACCCTAACTAAATAAAGAATTATGGGAAACTAGATAGATAGATAGATAGATAGATAGATAGATAGATAGATAGATAGATAGATAGATTTTTATTAATATTTTGTAAATCCCTGAGTGAACATGTAGAACAGTAACATCAAACATCCAATGGTACAATTTCTTAAATGGCGTTATTGAGGAATAAATAACAAAGAAGGTGGAAAAGGCAGAAAATATCCACAATTTCATTCTAATCTGATGATGATGTGGAAGCAAAGTTCAAACTCATCAGAGAATCCGTTAGCGACCATATCATCAAGTACACTTAATGATAAAACTACACATGTAGTAGAAATCAAAATAGTTTAGAAATCATCTGCTTCAGCTGGTCAGTGCTGTGTCATATGGGAACATGATCCACAGTAGAACCCACGTACAGCACCTGAGTGCTGTAGCTTTATGATCTGGGGGTGTCAAAGCAAAAAAGATCCACAGTAATTATTGATGATTTAGACCTGAATCTCCCCCATCTTATCACTGAGTATTAAGGATTACAGAAATTCTGGGTAAGCAAGGGGTTATATTCAAGGTTTAATTACAAATATAGTCATATCTTTGATACATACAGTATCATTGTATAAACATAACAGTGAAAGAAATATCTTTCCATAATTATCGGGAATAAATGTGAAAACTTCTAACACCTGTCTAAACTATCTAACATGCAGTGGAGTGGAGTTTTAACCTAGCTGTGCCAGCACAGAGTTAATGACTTACAACAAGCCTTGCCTGGGATTTGCTATGTGAACATGTCACGTTCCCAATGCATCTGGTCAAACCATCTTCTCCTCAGCAACTGGTATCATGAAGTGATTTCTAAGGTTGTTAAGATAAGTTCCTCAGCAGCTGAGGGATGTTTTACCAGCACCTTAAGGGCTTTAAGAAGTTGGGAGAGCAGTAATTGCATCGTTCTTTTCTTCAAATGTTTGCCATTTCCATAAAAGTTATGTACAAAACAATTTTCAACAGCTGCCCCTTTAATACACCCCCCCTCCCCTGTGGCTCAAAAGTCATTTCACTGGGTGACTTTGATGGCCTAGGTGGCCCATCACCCCTTGGGGTCTTTATCTCCCCCAGTGGGGGCATTTTAACACATAGCACAGGGTCTGTATGTCCAAAGCAGTGCTTCCACTACAGTGGTGAGGAAGGGTGAGGACCATGCAAGCTGTGGGGGCCATTGGAGCCGTTCACAGCAGCGCAGTTTAATCTAAGTCATCTTTATTTATTTCTGTACCGCGGCTCTTAGCAGGAATCTATATCTGTGCAACACACATGTTAACATATTCAAAAGTACGGTAAAAATATATTTACACCCAAAGAGGAGTGACAGAAAAACAGGGACAAGTAGAACATTGGTCTGAGGATGTAAAAGCATGCACTGGATGTATCCGTACCAGTCATGTGATCAGTCATGGGATCAGTCATGAGGAATGCAACCTTGTCAATAAATTTATGTCATTTAACTGTTATAGGACACAAAGTCCTGCAAAGGATTGGTTACGCGGAGCAATACGTATTTACACTGTTTAAAAAAAAAATTAACCATTTTTATTTTTGCAACAACTTTGTTGATTTTAATCATTTGTGGTGGCAGAAACGCATCTTAAGACAAGTGTAACAAAGACAGGTAACGGTCAAGTGAGAAAGGGCTGACAGAACAAGTCATATAGTTAAAGCAAGCCTTCAAAGTGTCATCCATTAGCTTTCACACAGGACCGCAGCTGTTCAGCCAAAAATGACCGAAATCGGCTCAAGATCAACAAAGTTATTGCAAAAATAAAAATGTTTAGCACTTTTTTGAAACACAGTGTAGTAATAGGCCAAGTGTAGCATAAGGTCACTCCTAAGTGTGTGTCTTTATGGGGATGAGATTTTCGAGAACCACGGTCCTGGCAAATGAAGCATCATTTCAATTTTTTCCATTCAAGATACTGAAGCACACCCTTCCTTTTAAAAATAAAATTCTTGACCTCCACAGCACCACATCTCCCTGTTTATAGACTGGCCACATGGATGGTCAACCAAGCACGTTCTTCTTCTGTTCTCTCACCGTGAAACAAGGAACTTGTGTAGCAACAACAGGGACCTTAGCAAGAGACCCCAGGCTTTGTGCCGGAGCCTCAGGGATTGTCTGTGGGCTGCTGTCACCCATCTCATAAAGCCCCCTTTAAGCATGCCTCGTTAGCATAGAATAGAGTAGGCACTCATGGCAATTTAAGAATTAAATGGGGGAAAAGGCAAGTTGGCTGTAAGGCGTATTAAATGTCTGCGCCCACCTCGCCCCCCCCCCCCCCTGCTCTCCCTCTCCCTCCCCTCCCCCCCCCCCCCCCCCCCCCCCCCC
>JAACJT020023497.1:0-22282 GCA_009936485.2 Gymnarchus niloticus | reverse complement strand
ATCAGACAGGAGCCCCCGTGGACTATGATGTTTGCGGATGACATTGTGATCTGTAGTGAGAGTAGGGAGCAGGTTGACGAGACCTTGGAGAGTTGGAGGTATGCTCTAGAGAGGAGAGGAATGAAGGTTAGTAGGATTAAGACAGAATACATGTGTGTGAATGAGAGGGAGGACAGCGGAATGGTGAGGATGCAGGAAGTAGAGTTGGCGAAGATAGATGAGTTTAAATACTGGGGGTCAACAGTTCAGAGTAATGGGGAATGCGGAAAAGAGGTGAAGAAGAGAGTGCAGGCAGGGTGGAGTGGGTGGAAAGAGTGTCCAGAGTGGCTTGTAACAGATAGGTAGCAGTAAGAGTGAAAGGGAAGGTCTACAAGACAGTAGTGAGACCAGTTATGTTATAAGGGCGGGAGATGGTGGCACTGACGAAAAGACAGGAGGCAGAACTAAAGAGTTAAAGATGTTAAGGTTTGCATTGGGTATGACGAGCTTAGACAGGATTAGGAATGAGTATATTAGAGGGTCAGCTCAGGTTGGACGGTTTGGAGGCAAAGCCAGAGAGGCGAGATTGCGTTGGTTTGGACATGTGCAGAGGAGTGTTGCTGGGTATATTGGGAGAAGGATGCGGTGGATGGAGCTGCCAGGCAGGAGGAAAAGAGGAAGACCAAAGAGGAGGTTTATGGATGTAGTAAGGGTGGTTGGTGTAACAGAGCAGGATGCGGAGGACAGGAAGAGATGGAGACGGTTGACCTGTTGTGGTGACCCCTGACGCGAGCAGCCGAAAGAAAATTATGACGAAGGATGATGACTGTTAAGACCTCTTTTTAAACACTGCTCGTGCTCCAGTTTACACTACTGGTTCCCTCTTCCTATACATTTAGTTAAGGTCCTCCTCTCTGCCTATGCAAACCTGTCATTATTTTTAAGGAACCCAACATCAGTGTATCAAGCGTTGGTGTTCAGTGGTCTGTATCAAGCGTTGGTGTTCAGTGGTCTGTATCAAGCGTTGGTGTTCAGTGGTCTGTCGTCGCTTTACGTCTCGGAAACCAAGAACATCTTTGTACCTTTCAGACAATTCATTCCCGTTTGTGTCCCACAGTGAAAGACAGGCTGACTGAGATGATGGTTACATGCGCTTTCCAACGGGGATTAGCACAGCTGGCTGACTCACCCTATAATCCCGCAGGTAACCAGAGTTCCGATGAAGGCAAATGTCAAAACCGAGCCAATGTTTTTGAAAAACTGCCTCTGGGTCAGAAGAAATGACAGAGAATCACGACAAATGAATGAGAACGTGGACAAAAACAAATTTTCCTGATGATGAAAAAAAATCTAACCAGCGGCCCACTTTGGGATAAATGCATGTCAGAATAAATTAAGCCTGTCATCGGATTCACCAACACATAAAGCTCTCACCTGGTTTAAACTGTACGCTCCGTGGAATATGATGGGCGGCAGAAGCAGATTGAAGAAGATTTCGGGGTTGAAAGTCATCTGCGGAAATAAATCCCTTACACTGAATACCGCCCTTGTTCACGTATATCTTTATGAAACCCTTCACTATGGGACATTATAATGATTTATCTACATTTTTACTGTTTTCAGCTGTAACAGGAAACCGCTGCCTTGGTCATGGCGTAATTTTTAAGTGATTTAACTCCCAGTAATTGTTTGTTACAACGATATAAACTACTCTATATGTTTATAACAAATATAACAAGACTATTTGGTGAAAATGCTGAGATCTCAGTGTCATGCAAAATTACACACATTTTTGTCGTTGACTGATGACGCGTTTTCATACACTTCAGGCTCTGCAGGCCATCTTGGTACCGCACTCTACGTGTACAAGCATGATATATTGACTGCAGTTTCTGGCCGTGTGCTAGAACACGACACCTTCCTACAGACCCCTATTTGTGACTTCCATGGCCATCCGCACCGCACCATGCTCGTGGACTAATTACTGTCAATCCCACATCATAATTAACCTTCTCATCTCGTTTCCACGCACTCCAACTGCTACCCAGGTCAGTTTCCATGGCAACTCTCCAGTAACAGGCTTTACTTAGTGCAAAAATGCTGAATTGAGGACTCGTCAGTGAAAGCATACAGACCGAGTGTTACGTAAACCTCCACCTGTCACCAGCGCATGAAAATAAATGAAATTAATAAAAAGAAGATGAAAACAACTAAACAGTGCTTTTCATCTAAGACACGTATAAAGCAAACGCACTTTCGGAGATATGCACCCGAGATGATTACAGTAGACAAAAGGGGTATTTTATTGTGTGAATACAACACACACACGCTCACGCACACATCCACGCAAACACAGTACAGATGTTCTTATTGTGAAAAAGTACTGTACAATATAAACACCCTCCAGTCAGTTGAAGTGGGAGAAGCGAAACGCAACTGCCATGCAGCATGATATAAACACATTTACATTAAGACGACTTGAAAATCTGGACAGAAACTTCCCTCTAAAATGTAACATAACACCGCACTTTAGCGGTTTTAAGAATGCTGCGTAGAGTAAATCTGGATGGGGGTCTAGCTGTGGGTACGCAAACAGTGAAAGTGTGGTCTTTTATCTAAACGTTGGGGTTTCTCCTGGCACTCTTGCAGTGAGATTGTATTACCCAGCCACAGAAATTCAGTACATTTTTGCACATCATTTTACATTTCCATGGACCCCACAAAACAACAAATATTTAAAAAACAACTGTATTAGAGTCAATATGGCCCCAACTTTGTTCCATACAGTCACACTGCCTCTTCGGTGGACCTGAAGGAATATTATTAGCCTCCAGATTTGACAGTCACCTCTCTGGTTAACATCCAACAGACACACTAATTGCAGTGGAATCCTTATAATTCCTTGCCCGGGTCTATCTCTGTAACAGCTTAATCACTCAAAGGCCGTCTCTATAATATCGGCTGACTCCTAATGACCTCTGTGCAGATTTCTTCTGGCCTGAGGCAGCCTTTTCATGTTATTTAGGTCAATGAGAGCAGACTACTAAGGGGAAACTACTTAATTTGATGCAATCCTGACTGCTTTTACTGCCATCTCCTGGGGTAGCTAATGGATGATGCTCTCTGATAGCAGTTCAGACATACCAGAGGACTGCTTATTCCACAGCATGTAAGCCAAGGGGTCCGATAGCATAGAAACACCTTGACTCTGAACACTGGTTTTTGTTGTAATGAACCGGGTTTAAAGTAACAGAAGCATGTGACTTTAAAGTAAACGGCGCAGTGTTCTCATTTACTCTCCGAGTGCATGCAGGCCCATGGGTGGGAAGGTGGAGGGGGGCTGGAGCTGGAGCCTATCCCAGGCAGCCCTAGGCCACAAAGCAGGGGACACCCTAAACAGGGTAAAAACTACATGTATAGAATCTATTTATATATATGCACTGGCTGTGGCTGTACAGAGAAGATAGGGGGGCCCTCAGGCTGCTCATACTCTTTCCACCCTGAAACGCACCAGCCCTGATGCCAATGACAGATTCAGTCGATGACAAACAGGAAGTGTGTGCCTGTTAAGTAGCAGCTTGTCACTTCCTCTGCACAGCCATCACTGCAGATACAGGCTGCAAAAACAATCATTTAACCCTCCAAGCCCCAACAGCAAGCAAGTTGTCATTATCCAAACCATGTGGCATGTGCTGTACAGTATCTTAACAGTGGACAATTGAGATAACGGAGCAACTGTGAGAAGAGCAACCAAGTTGAGGAAAGGCTGAGGCACCAGCCCTGAAATCCACAGATATGCAAGTGAAAAACTGGCTGCTGTACCTTATGGAGGACGGAGCTCCAAGGCAGACCATGGTCACTTAGGCTTCTGACTTCTCCACCATGATGGTACTGGTGAATGTGGCCAGTGATGTTTACCATAAGGGAGAAGGGTGTTTTATTCAGTTTGACGCACTCATGAAGCTCTCCGGCTCTTCTTTTCCATGGGGTGGCTGTCAGCTTCAGAATTAATCCCAGAATAAAGCCTGCGTGTTAAAATAAAACCTTCAATGGCCTTTCCAGGAGGATGCAGCAGTAGCTGCAGGCCGGCAGGAACGTATCAAACAAAAAGTTGGCAGAACCTCCGACTGTGAAATCTGGAATGCCTCGTCAGGATATGTAGGAGACGACTCAACTCCACCTATCTCGCCGTGCTGTTTTGTGACAGAGATGCTCTTTAACGCAAGATCAGTGCGGTCAGATCATATTTAAAATACATCCCAGAAGCATCTGTATTACATCATGTTGAGATATGCAGCAAGGTCCTCAGAGTGACATTTTCAAAACAATTTCACATAGTTGATTATTTTACTGCTAAGTTACTGAAGATCTTTGCTCAATCGTGCAACCTTTTGTCCACAATCCATTACACAGCATGGTGATCATTTTCACCAAACAGAGAAAAATCCTTTTCCATCTGTTTACTGTATCAACAGGCAGAGGCGCGTACAGTCGGTCCAAATCAGCGCCGGCCGTTTCTGATCTCAGAGTTTAAATCTTCCCCATGTCTTTGCTCTGACATTAAATGAGAAACGCGGATCGACACTAGGCAAAAGTTAGCGAATAGCGCTGGAGGAAATGTAGACAACGAAGCCGGAAGCAACTGTCAATGAAGTCTGGCCTTCGGGATAAAAAAAAATGCTTTACATAAATTAATGTTCCATAACATGGGTGCGAGATTAGTTGAAATGCTAACACCCGGCTCACTGGTCCATAGTGTCCAGCTCAGCGTACAGTCATAAAACTAATCAGGTAAAAATGATTTAAATCAAAATATACACCATTGAATTGTTAAGTCCATTAATACACGCAGCATTTTATTTCACTCATGCACCCTTTACTTAAAATGGTTACTGTCATCACCAGAATTCCAGGCTGATCATTCTCTGACGAATAAGCTTTGTTTTATTGATTTTATTTTATGCTTATTTCCCCCCCCGCATCGATCCATGTTTTTTTAAAACTTCCCATTAAGATGCTGCGCGCTGTAACGAGTGACGGATGGCGACATGAACCACACATCTCGCGTCTTACCATACAGCATAGCCGCCCCAGTCTCGTGCAGAAATCTTACTCGGCGCTTTCTAAATAACCACATGGTTAAAATGGTGAGAATCAGTATGGCAACGAGCAGAAGAAGCTCCATGCTTTCTCTGCGGTGCCTCTCTAAACCTGTGGACATCTTCCGTTCGGGTGTACCCTACACCGCTCAGCATCAGGTCTGCCCTAGGCTGTATGCATGTATTTGAAGACTACAGGAGTTGCATCCGAGCGAGAAGCTGCAAGGACTTTTGGGAGATGACTGCCATCACACAAGTTTAACACTTCCTCAAAACGCATGTTTCTACTCAAAGCGGTGAACAGTGCATTTCCACCTTTCACAGACTACCACTATTATGATATTTAACGACGCACTGAAAGCCTGCCAAAGAACAGGACAATGGAAGGAAAATTAGTGCCGACGAATAAGCAGGTTTTCTATTGCAAATGTATTTTGAGTAATAAATCCTTATGTAATGTGCTGTTTAAACATCACTGAGGGCGTCATTACTAAAACAATCCTGAATAACACTCAGAAAATCCTATTAGACAATGACTATATAAATATTACATGAGAACAAGAAATACAACAATATTGTACATGGGTGTGTGACCTTAATCACGACGTAACCTGTCCCGTAACTCTCGTTTCCTACGCTTTTGAAAACGAAATTTTAAATCTAAATGTTCGTTCTCCCAACTTGCCACTAGATGTCACTACATGATTGTAATATAAATCCAATTAGTTCCATCACTAAAACTAAAGTGACTAAGACGTATGCGCCGAAAGTGATTTAATTTATTTTATCTAAAACCACGGAGGGCAACAAACGTGGAGCAGGCAGTGATATATATGTGTTTTACGGTGTGAAATTGAGTATTGACATATAGGATATAATTTTAAAGTTGTTTAGACTCATAAATACAAGTCAAATGTCTAATTGATATTATCATTATGACTATAGTTCAAATGGACTTTTATCAAATGAAAAATTCTCATTATTAAAATAAATTATTATTCATTTTGCTCAGTACTTACACGAGTGCAATGGGAAGACCCAATTGCTCTCAAGGGTCACCCTAATGTTCGCGCCTTATGCCTTGGTAAAGCCCGATCAGTATCCTCATTTAAGATTCAATAATTGCATAATGTATAATGTGTTGAGCCATGTCTTCTGACAGTTCAGAATTGGGCTCTCAAGGTTAAAACATTCCCGCATAATCTTAATGGAAGCCACGCAAAATATTTGTTATTTAATAGGCATTTCCCCATAGTGTTCGCTATATTTCAACATGTACCATGTCTTGTTCTACCTAAATCCTCATTAAAATATTGCTTAAAAAAAATATTGCTTATAGAACAAAGCAAACATTTGTTTTCAGCGAGCGCAAATTCTTGCAGAGAATTAATTATTTTTTTCTATTGTGAAACTAATGAGGCTGGAATAAAAGTAGTCTTACTGATGTATTACAGAAAGAAGCGATAAACGCCCCCCCCCCCCCAGAATTGTCCGGATAAACTATATAATATTTAGCCTTCTTCGCTGGATGTCTGTTTGTCTTCACTGAAGCTATAGGCTAATTGTTATTGTACATCAGTTACCAAAGGTGAGAATGTGATGGCGATCATATATGATAAAACGTCATGATTAAACTGGGTACAAATAAAGTGAGCCTTTCTAACCCGGGGCGGCGGGACCCCAACCTGCTGCTAGGAAACACCTGTCCCGATCTCACGTCATCTGGACAACACACATATTATTCTAGTGCGCATTAACGTGTCCACCTTCAGAGTACGGGCAAAGTGCAAGACTGAGAAATACGAGTTTTTAAAGAGCGCACTCCAAGACGAGGATGAACCAATTGTGTCAGGGGGTGCATTTGATCCCTTAGCAACGACATAACGACGGCCTAGAAACCGCTAACGTAAAGAGACCGCGAGAGTCGCAAATATGAATCTGGCAGAACTGGAGGCTAACTGGAAGGCATTGTGTGTGCAGAAGTAATCTCTGCTGAGGCAAACGTAGGTTTCGCTGTTGGAGCGGAAATACAAAAATACATGTGGCAAAATATAAAAGGAAGACTCTTTTCATGAGCAAGATGACGGCGACGTCGCCAATGGGCTGGCTGTGAATATGCTTGTAAGAGGCGTAATTTTCCTTTCTTCGCCCCGATGAGGTGTTTCCTTCACGGACTGAACCGACTTGGGTCGTTTCTAGTTCAGACTGACTGCTCCCGCTACAAAGTAACGAGATCAAGTGTGTTACAGTGAAGAAGCTCGGACACACGGCGCCGGGTTGATTGCAAACTGCGCACTGGACTCCACGAAAGTACAGGCAGGTCTGAGCCGATTTATCGCAATTATGCTTGTAAATAAAGGAAGCCTTTTAATGTTCGCTTTCCCACGTCCCATTAGACAGGATGTTTGGGCATTTAAGATGTGACATAAGAACAAATCCATGGTGCTAGTATACAAGACATCCACGTCAAGCTGAAAGTAAATGTCCGCTGAAAGATTCAGGATAATTGATGTACGACCTGAATATAAACGTAGCGATACCATCTCACCAGTGCTATCTCCTATTGGAATATAATCCCGTAAACACTATCAGATTCAGCCTTTGACTTGCCTTTACTGCCTCCGCTTATTTCCGCTTCTCTTATATTTATTCCTTTAATACGGGGTTCCTTACAGTAAAATAGCTCTTGTGTAAAACAAAGGTGGGAAAAATGAATTATGACAGATACTTGGTTGCTTTTAATTGTTGTGGTTTTTATTTAGCGCCAGTTAATCTGATGCGGAGACTTTGACTATGCCGTGATGGTCCAAACTAAAGAGGAAGTTTTGGTTAAAAACGCGGCAAAAAGTGTAGCGTTTGCCTGGTCATTTGCTGCAAGGTTACTGAGCCGCTTTAGGAGTGCACTCACATGTCTTTCCAGAGCGTTGACATGATCGAGAGGAGCACTGCATGGTTATGCTCAGTTCAGCTTCATCGCTGAACTTCAGCGATGCGCTTTTTCCCCCTAAACTTACTGCTGATCTTGTAAAATCTGGGTGACAGACTAAAGTTATCAATATGAAGAAAAGATCGTTTAGTGGCATTTATCTAGTCTTCCCCGTAGGCTATAATAGCAGATCAGTCAGGAGTGTAAGTGGGTTTTTTCAGGGTTGATGACTTCTGAGCTGTTCTCTAGTGACAGTGATGGTGAAACAGCCCAGTACGGTCTAAGCATCTGTTCAGTTTCAGCCTGACGGACACGACATCAAAGTAGTATTCAGTTACTGGTTTGTTCACATCAAACCTGCATTTACATTTTTTCTTTTCCTCCCTTTCGATTTTGAAGAAAATCTCAAACACCTTAGATGTACTTTATTGTTAAAACGGATGTAGTTTGGTTGGCAGGTAATTGAATGATTTATTTCTTTTTTATCTTGATGATGATAATGATTTTAAAAACACATACCACAACCCCTTTGGTGTGCAAAATGAAATAATAGTAACAATGTCCAGTTTCTCATCAAGCTATGATGGTTTTCTGAGATATGGACGTTCACTTGTTGGTGTGCAGTTAGGAAAAGCTTGCCGATACACTCTGTACTGCAGTGTTTTTGTCTGAGTTATACAAATCTAAATGTTTAAATATGAATTTAAAGAATGCAAAACTAGGTAATCAGAGAGTTCCTGTTAAACTATCAAAATTAAATGTTGCGTGAACCTGTGTAGACTGGAAGGCATATTCACAAACACACAGAGGAATCCTGGAATATCTGCTATATGGTTACGTGTGCTGTTAGGTCAGTTTCTTATTTGTAGTCGAAGAACTATTTCTGTGTAGCTGTTTTCTGTGTGGTCTGAATGGTTTGGCTGATTGTTCTGTGATCAAACACTGACTTCATCAAATGATAACCTTGACAAGTCTGAATTCTCACTCCCTGAAGTGGGCTTTGCAGCTCACTTAGATGTTTTACCTTCATCCTGGGAAGCAGCGTCAGCTAAAGCATACCCATGTAAGAAGTCATGTTTCATCAGTGGGCAGAAGCTAAATTTGAACCTGGTTTATCTGATGGCTGTGGAGAGGAGATGAATTGAGAAGGAGTGACACCCTGTAAGCTGGGTCAGACTTCCCTTGAAGACATTTGCGGACCAGCTAACAGATACAGCAACCTTGGGCAGTAATAAGTTTTCCTCCCTGCCAGGATCATGTAACTATGTTTCTGTTGGGTAGTATAATACTGGAGAGTACAGTCTCACTTGCTGTTCATCACAGCTGACTCTCTGATGCCTCGTGTTGCTTTCTATTTGTCCTCTTCTGAGCAGTTTGTATTCTAGCACGGTTGTCTTGCGTCTCGTCCTCGGGGGATATTTTTGCTGTTTCATGCTGTTTGAGCCTGCCGTGAAACAGAGCATTCATGAACCTCTCCTATCTCTGTCTTGACAGCTGCTTGTTGATGATGAAAATTAATTAGACCTTTTCTTTGGCGGCCGGCATCACCTGTTTTTATCCACCAGGCTTATCTGCCGTTTCTAAGAAGAAGGTAAATGAAAAGAACAGACTGGGAGTTTAGCTGCTACATTTCTATGACTCCATTTGTGGATGCTGTGCCATCAAAATATTGGTCAAGCTGAAGGCATAGCTGGAATCCTTTACAGCAGTTATTTCTTCAAAAGGTGGTATGAATCCGCTTTTCACTTAAGAGAAGATGTTCCATTGGATCACAGAGCATTGACTGCTTTTCATGTTAGTACACTTCTGGCATCTTCTGACCAGAAATATATTTATCCTTTGGAGTAAAATTATGTAGAGAAACATCCCTGTGAATCTGTGCTGCTTCTCCATTTCATTTCTGCTACTGCCTTTGGCCCGCGTGTGAGCTGCTGTCAGATTGTCTCCGTTACATTTATTTCGGGGCCTTGGTGGTACATTCTGTCGTCTCTGTCCCAGTCGTGATGCTGCAGGTACCAGGTATCAGCTTCCCCCTTGTTGTTGCCAGCAAAGGCGGCATATAAACATTATTAATCAAGCATTGCAGGCACCCCTGTGGTGTGAGTCCAGTTAGTAGGGATTTACTTGCTTCGTTCCACATGCTAATCTGTGACATCGTTTAATTCTGCCTGGCACTTTCAGAAACTGGATTAAATGGTCATACTGAGCCATAGTGGTACAAGATAGCCAGTGAGCATCCAATTATGAAGGGAAGCTGTTTCTGGAAATGATGTTAGCGGCAAAATGGCATTGGCATGATTCAGAAGGTGGGTCGTTTATTGGCTTGTAGTAATTTATCTCAGTTAGCGATTCCCTTTTGCTTGTCTGCCGGAGAACACTGGTTTTTGGAACGTGCAGGATGTGTCTCTTAAGTGTTTGTAAGAATGTTGTTTTATTATGATTTGGAACGTTCAAGGGTGCCGGAATCTTGGCGGGATGTGAGGCGAGCAACTGACTGCTTGATGTTTTGCTGTCGGATTCTGGGCCAGTCACCTGCCTATGATATGCTGCTTTGTTTTTCAAACTGGTTTCACTTTGGTTTAATGGGATTTGAATGGAACGCATCCACTTCTGCACTGGACATGCTGGTAGAAAGTACCCTGTGTATGTTTTAAATGAATGTGTGTTTATTTGTATTCTAAGATGCTGTGGTGTTGCGTTCTCTCGATTCAGCTGGGTCTGGTTTGATCTTGGTGTCTCAGAGTAACCAGTCCAGTTCTCCCCCGGCTCTCTTCCCATCTCTGTTACACTCATCATCCTAAAGCGATAGACATGTTTGTAATCGACATGTTTAATAAAGGGGGAAAACCCTCCCTTATAATCTTTTTTGGGAACCCCTGTGTCTGAACATCACCCTTGAAAGGGAACTTCAAAGAGTATTGAAAATGGTCCTGGGGACCCCTTTCATCAAAGGTTAAAAGTGTGTGTTTTTTATTTTTTATTTTTTTTCCTGTCCAGTCTTTGGAATTTTCTCCTTTCAGCGATACTAACTGAGAATGTGGCTGGTGTACATGCTACCTTTTGTTCGCCTTCGAATATGGAGCTAGGTTTGCTTAACTCTGGGCTAACTGTTTTATTCTCCATCCTGCTCACTCTCATTCATCTGCAGGCTTAACTCCGTGAAGCTTCGTCTACTGACCAGTAGAGGCCAAAACATGGGCTTCGAGGTTCTTCAGGAACGAGACATCAGCGAGGCCTTCTTGCCGTGACCCTGCAGCACGTTGCCCGTACGTTTGGAGCACATGACTATGGTGGCGCTCTGAGGCACACCCAGACGTTGCTTGTGGCTCCACCCCCCCCTCCCACCCCATTCACGTGTTCCGTGAGAACATGCTACGCTTCATGCTTCTCAAGCTGGGTCGTCTATATCGATGCCTGAAGCTGCTGTTTGTGGTGGGCCTCTTCGTTGTCCTGCTGATGAACACGCACAACCTCCTGGCGTCCTTTCAGAAGAACGAGCTCACCGACCGCCGCTTCCTCAGCCTCAATAAGTGCCCCGCCTGCTTCGGCACAAGCTGGTGCCGCAAGTTCATGAACGGGCAGCTGTCTTTCGAGGCGTGGGGGCGGCTCCGCATCCTGGACGTCTTCAACGTCAAGAACGTCTACTTCGCACAGTATGGCGAGCCGAGGGAGGGTACCAGGCGGGTGGTCCTGAAACGGCTGGGCTCCAACCAGGAGCTGGCCGACATCGACCAGAAGATCTGCAAGCGGGCCACGGGCCGCCCGCGCTGTGACCTCATCCAGGCCATATACAAGACCGAGTTTGCCCGCCTCAACGGTGATGTGAGGCTGCTGACACCCGAGGTGGTGGAAGGCTGGTCAGACCTGGTGCACTGCCCGTCTCAAAGACTGCTGGACCGCGTGGTCAGGAGGTACGCCGAGACAAAGGACTCGGGGAGCTTCCTTCTCAAGAACTTGAAGGACAGCGAGCGGATGCAGCTGCTGATGACCTTGGCTTTTAATCCGGAGCCTTTGGTGTTTCAGGTGTGTTCAGTCTACTCGCTGTCCCTTCTGCTCGGCTTCAATTGAAGCTTGTTTCGTATGATCTATGCCCAGACACTGAATTCAGATCGTAAGGTGTGTCCTTGATAAATCTCAAAGGAGCTGTCAGTCTGACACAGCCTGCCTAAATTATAGGGTTAGTGTCCCTCTTGTTTTTTGTCAGACTTTATTTGAAGCAGATGAACAGTTTCCTAGGCGATCTTCACTTTATTTATGATTTTATTTTTGACTCCCTCACTTTTGAGCTATAATGGCTTCCTGGGTACTTATTTCTAGTGGGATTTGAAGGACCTGGGTCGTCTGAGGCCTAGACTGATGGAAATGCCCACATCCTGTTCTGAGCTGCTCCTGAGTCAGATTTATATAAATGTTTAAATAAGCTCAGATGTTTTGGGAGAGAGGATATTTCTGCTCTTTGGATGTGCAGTCTGTGAAATCGGACTACTCCTGTTCCTCTCAGTCCTTCTAGTGAACTCCACCGGGTTTTAGCTGTTATCACGTCACCTTTAAAGGCAGCGATAGATTACCCCCCCAACCCCTCCTGCATCCTCCTGCTAAGTGTGTGGCACTCATAAATAGTTTATTTCGTTGTGAACTTGTGAACCCTGTGGAATCCAGGGTAATGGTCTTGGGGGACAAATGTGACCAAAAGAGTTCCTCCTGGCTTCTTGGAAATATTCCTTCAGACAGGAAGTCAACCAGGACTCAGGTCCGGACCTTAAGAATGGTGCTGGTTTGTGGAGGTGCAGTGTCCTTGGGGGCCCCACCGGGGGTGCTGCTTACAGTATTGTCTTGTGCTAAATTCCCTCTTACCACTTGGCAGAATTTCTACAGAACTCTCATTTACATCTGATCCTGTTTGCTGAGCAAACATGTTCCCCCAGTCAGCCAGTTTTCCAGCCATTGTGGCCGGGTCGGCGGTGGTAATTTTCTCCTTTTCTGTGTGGGAATCTGGGCACCCTTTGTCTTTGGAAAACAATTCTCTGTGTTCTTTTATGGTTGGCCAACAATGGCTGGTCTGTGTGCTTGCTGGAGCTGAACTTGCCTTAGTCTGCTTTGCGAGTCATACACAAGATTCTGGAAGACAATTTAGCTTTGGGGACTAAATATATTTGGAAGGAAACAGGAGCAAAACAAAGCTGTCCTTGTAGGGTATGACATCCTCCATGTCTGTCTTGTAGATCTGTCTGGAGCCTCCCGGTTATGTATATTTGGTTTAATGATTGCTTTAGTATGCCTTAGTTTTCAACTATGTGTTTACATTTGGGTTTCTTACCATGTGAAAAAAGTATTTATGCCGATATGAACTCCTAATTTCCTTGAGTGTTTTGCCAGCTAGTAAGAAATGTTTCTAGACAGGAGATGCAGTCCTGTAGTCCCACTGACTCTAACTGGCACCAGTACATGATGTGCATGTGCAGTTCTGTTAGTTGGGGAAGTGAGGCCACTTGTTTAAGGTCTGTATGTTCCCTCTGAAACACTCTTTGAAGTACACTTTAAACTATATCCAAGTTTATTTAAATGCTTATATTTCTTCAATAGATTATATACCAAAGTGTGTTTGTGAAGGTTATTTTAACATTTTTTGCATCCACTCTATGAATCTGGTGATTAAGCCATAAATGTTCACTACTCTAATTAATTAAACATGCAAAGTTAAACTCCTTTAATAATTGATGCACAGGAGCTTAGTGTTTGAATGTTAAACTTTAAGGCTGCACTATTCCAGAGGAGCATGTGGCTGGCATCTTGAGACAATGGGCTAATACCTTGGTGTTTCTCCTTGGCTGTTTTTCAGAGCGAGCTGTAAAGTCTGTTCTTTAGCCTTCCGTTGTTTGTCACCGCCCTGCTGGCCAAGCAGAAATCTGCTGCTTATTCCCTTCTCTTCCCCGGTTTGGTTCTTTTCTGGTTGGCGCTGTGGCAGGTGGCTACGCCCACGAGCAGAACGCAGATGGTCCCCATTTAACCGGGTGAATGGTGACCAACATGCCCACAGCTGCTCCTGTGGAGTCTCACCCCCCAGGTCCCAGGGGGTTGGGTGGGGGGGGTTGCAAGCCAGTCAGACATCTGAGCAGAGACGTGGCCGACAAGATGACGGGAGATTACTGAAACGAAAACCTCGAGCGACAGCTTGTGTTTATCCAGGGCAGCGGGCAGCAGCTGCTCTCACTAGATGTGCAGAAACCCAGAGACCTAGACGCACGGGGTCAGTGAGATCTTCAGCTCTCGTACGAAGTTTCCACGGCAACTCGCATCCGTCGAGGCACTCTACCTGGGATGTGACACGGCAGATGGGGTCATATTCCAGAGTCGTGAGGAGCTGGGGGGTCGACTTTAACGGCAAGCTGGTTAAACTTTAATGATGAGGCCTGGGTGTCAGTGGGCTCAGGGGGTCATTGGAGATCCTTCTAGAAATAAGTGCCTACTGAATATGGAGTAAGGGGCCTTCCAGAGAGTTCTCTTCACTGGTCCTGCATTTTAAGTATTTTATTATCGTATTTTATCCACTACCCTGTGGGGTGGAATGCATTTCCTGGTTTTTCCTGCCTGAATCTCCGGGCCTGTAACTATAACCAGCATGTCGAGTCCCATTTCATGTCCCAGCCTGTTCCTAACTGAAGGGCAGCGCTGACAGATTGTAAACGTTTCAGCGACTGCTGCCAGGGAGGAGTCGCCTGGCTCTGACCCCGCCCATAACTGGTCGATTGGTCCTGTCCCGTCCTGTCCGCTGACTCGCAGCAGTGTTTGGACTGCTGTTAACTTGAAGTATTTAAAAATTCCGTTTGGATCACGTGGGTGATGAGCAGCAATGAACATCTGAGATTTCGACTTTATTTTTGTCTGCCATCTCTGGGTCAGCTAATACAAAATCAAAAAATGTATTCAAAGTGGGGTGTGATGGCTCAGGAAATGCCATGTAGCTCATGGTGTCAGCGGGGACACGGACCATCGGAACGCTGCGTAATCCTCAAGCTGGTCCAGTTCTTCAGAATCTGGCACAAGCATCCCTAGCTGTCGCAGCTGTGTCTGTGCATCTCTTAAATTTCATTCTGCCAAGGCGCCGAAGTGCTCAATCGAACCAATTATTTCTGTAATTGGACTAATTTAAGGCCAACTGCTGGCATGTGTAAGAACAGATTGCGGTAGGACATGGGAAAGCCTTTCAGGTTCGCAATGTGCTTGGTTTAACACATCACTTCAGTGTGTCTCTGTAGTTTAAAAACCCTTTGGCTATAAACCTGTGCACTTTGACTTCTCCACAGCTTTAATCTTCATGTCAGCTTCCTAAGGATAGAATCTGGGAAAGATTACAGCTGCCTTCGGCACCGAGCCTCCGTTCCAGGCTGCTGCGGGAGCTGGGTGGTCTTTACATGGACGTCACGCATTTGATTTCACCCGAAAGGCTGCTCGGGGATGACTTTGAGCATCGGATCACGTTTCCAGGCTCCAGTGTGTTGTGATGAAGCGTAATGAAACATTGGAGTAACGCAGAAGGGGCAGGGCTGTGTGCATGGACCCAGGAGGGGTATCTTTAACACTATTTCTGACTTTACAGTTTTCTGAAGTGGCATAAGTGTGATCTGTGAACATTTTAAACTGGAGGAAAAAGACATTTTTAAACCAGATTAGACACATTCTCAGATGTTTGATTTCACTGTGAAACTATAATCCGGGGTAGTTTGACTGACTATTAGTCCACTCATGTTAGTAAGATTTTTAGGTGTCTGTCTCAATAGAAGAACATTTCTGTAGCTAAATTCTAGGAGACAGTCTTCCTAATGAGGCAATTTGCCTTTGGAGTAGTGAGCAGTTATCCATCTATAAGGATTGGGATATGAAAGAAAACTCCAAATGTCTGGCTGACATTATGGTAAGGAGTGGTTTGGGAATATTTCAGTTTGACTTGTTTTCCCTCAAATTATGTTTTCATCTGACGCAAGCTTATTGCAAGGCTCTAGATGAGCTAAGCAGCTGGGTGTAGACCAGGAGCTGGCAATGCTGTGGCCTCTAGGTGGCGCTGTCCTGCTGGGTGGGTTTAGGGTGGAGAGCAGCCGTAAATGCTCCGTATCCTTCCATCCTTCAGCAGTGGTGTAAGGGCAATCCGCTCCAATTTAAACCCAAATGCACGCACAGAGCAGGTGGCCGGTTTTGAACCTGAGACCCTAGCAAGGTGAGGCTGTAACAGCCCGCACTAGGGTGGAGTTTGTCTGTTTCAGCACCCTCCCCTTCATGCAATGCCAGGTTCTCTCACAGTGCCTGATGAGTGTCCTGCTTATGACCCTAATCCTACTGTTGTGTGGTTCTGCTGTTTCAGGTTGTACCGTATGCTGTTGTCTTTTGAGGGGTTTGACGGTTTTGTTTGCTTGCTCTTTGATGCTCCTAAATTCTTTTAGCCTACAAAACACTTTCTGGCAGTTTGAGCAAAGGTTTACTACAGTAGAAATCCCACTACATATGCCTTGTAGTGGAGTATTTATATGCACTGTTTTTGACATTTTAGGTCTGTTTCTACAAGCGTTGTAGCTTTGGCAAGTCGTTACTATGGTCTGCATGGTCAGATGATAGACTCGCTGTTTCTCTCAGCCTTGGCCTCCGTGTTTTGCCTGACATGAGACGTCTGTCCAGTTTTGCAGCCTCCAGCCAAAGGGGAAAAAAAAGCCTACAGCAGATATTGAGCCATTGTTATCATCTGGGAAGCTGCTCTATTGATTAAGTGCCATTGGAGTTAATTTTCTATCTAATTCGGTGGGACAAAAAGCACCTGCTTACTGAAGTATTGGCTTGGAATCCCAAAACGATTGAGGTTACAGTTTTGGACATGTTTAATATTTTTCTCCTCCGTTTCCACAGGGCAACTTTTCAACAGCTCAGTATTAAAGTGAGTTTCCGCTTGTTTATGACGTACCTGTTTTCATGTATGTGCCTTTGTTGGTCTCCATCTGATTAAATAACTATAGCTGCAGTAGAATCTCAGTGTACCCAAGGTTCTAAATGGTATCACCACCGGCCCATTTATACGTGCACCACAAACACCCACATCCTGACAGCCCTTGAGCTGTTTGTTACCACTTTGTCGCACGGTGCAGACGCTTGGCAAAATTGGAGAAATAAGGAATAACTTTTTCTTTTCTTCTTTGGTAGAGTTTTCCATCCGATGAGGGCTGGCCGTTTGCAAAGTACCTGGGGGCATGTGGGCGGATGGTGGCGGTGAATTATGTGGGGGAGGAGCTGTGGAGCTTTTACAACGCCCCCTGGGGGAAGCGCGTGGACCTGGCCAAGCAGCTAATGGACATCGCTGAGCAACTCACCAACAATGACTTTGACTTTGCACTCTATCTGTTGGACGTCAGCTTTGACAACTTCGCCGTGGGGCCCAGGGATGGCAAGGTCATCGTTGTGGATGCAGAGAATGTCGTGGTGGCAGATAAAAGACTAATAAGGCAAAGTAAGTACATTTTTACCTCAAGGTCCTCCTCTGAGGTATGTGTAGCTGATGCAGTGGTCTCTCTCACAAGGAATGGTGCTGAGGAACACAGCCAGGCTTATTTGGCTACATTTAGAGAGAAACAAAAGTAGGTCTGTTTCACAAGATGAGGATTCTTGTTTAAATATAATTAATGCTGTTATGAATAATATATGAAACTGAATTACTTACTAAGCAGAGGTTGCACAATTGTCAGTAGGTTGTATCTATTGCATATTAAACCTAAGAAAGCGATGCCTGTCCTGAGGTCAGCAGTGCCCCCTCCAGCATGCAGTAGGAGGAAACCCCACAGGGTGCTGAGACTCCACCCCCCCAATCCTTCTGCCCAAATTCAGCCTGGCTGGCCTCTTTATGCTGAGCAGTTCAGTCACGGTTATTTGGAGAGAGTTTGCACAGACAGCTTCTTGCACCATCAGAAGGGTCCAGGGACATCCCAAAGCTGAAGAAAATGCTACTTAAAAAAACAATTGGGTAAAATTTCTGATTTTTGCTTATATTTTAGAATCATGAACTTGCAAAACACATTATGAATGAGGATGTATATTGAAGTCACATCTTGGATTTGAAAACTGTAAACGTGGCTGAGTCCAACAATCTGAGATGTGATGATAAATGTTGATTTTTAGGTGTATCCCAGCTGTGGAAATTCTCTAAGATTGTGTCACAGCAACTAGTGGAGTCTCAGGAGGACTCATAACTCTTTTTTTTTTTTTTTTTTTGCAGGCACAGGGCTGCCTGGTTCAGGTCATTTTAAACACGGTCTGTTTTCTCCCGTTGGGTTAAGCCCGTAGCTCTGACCGCATGATCCAGAGATGCTGGATGATTGCCTCAGCACCCTGGGAAGGGGGGGTGGTGGGAGAGATAAGACAGTGTTTCCCCCACCAGACCATCAGCTAGGGAATAATCTGTAACTTCACAAAGAGCACAATTCAGCTTTGCATGTCGTGGTTGACCTTTAGAAGTTTAGATTAGAATAAAGGTGTCTCCTCTCTTTTCATAGTGTGTTTTTTTTAAATATTATTTAAAGCGGCAAGACAGCCGTGGAGCATAATGTGAAGAGAGTCCTCTTTAAAATACTTGGCTATTGCATAATTGTTATTTAAGTGAGTGCCTATGAAAGGTGACATACATGTGGGATGAGAATTGGTTACTGTGGTCAGAACAGTTTTCAGACTGTTGTGGGTCCGCCTCTTCAAACATGTGATGACTGCCACATAAAGTAAAGGTAGAACCTTGAAAGGCATCAGGTTAACCCAGCGGAGAATAAACAGCTTCAGTAGCAGGGCTGCTGACCCAGACTTAGGTCTGTAAGGTGCTTCACCCTCAGGAAAGGGCACAGCCGGAGTTTGTAACATCCCAGCAGATGCCTGACCAGGAATCCATCAGACAAGCCAGAGAACGAGTTTCACCACTGGCATGTTTATGTAGACATCAGAGTGTACCAAAACTGAACGTTGTACCTTTGTAGAGGATACAAAGAGTTTACATTTCATTTTCTTTGTTTCCTGCTTGGTGTGTGTGTGTGTGTGTGTGTGTGCGTGTGCGTGTGTGTGTTTGTATTTGTCTATGCACAGACACCAGTAGAGTAATTCTCGAGGGTCCTACAGGAGTACCTCGTGACTTAAACCAGCAGGCTACAGGTGATGCTGAGACTGCCCTTATTGGATTGGGGTTTAGGTAAAGAACCTTTTCAGAAGCGGGGAATTTAGTCCTCCTGTGGAAACTCTGCTGAATTATGTCGTTTAATCAGCGACCTTGAAAGAACCTGAAAAAAAAAAAAGACCTACCCTCCATGACTTTGTTGGTATTTTCCAAAAATTAGCCTTGGGAAGGTTAGAGCTATTCGCTAAGTGCTTCCGGATATACAGAAAGCGAGCCTTCGCCCCGCGGCTGGGTCCCCTGACGCTGCCTCTGTTTCTCCTGAGCGGGCAGCGATCCGTCTTCGTTGTGACTATTGATTCGATTTGGACAGGCCCGAGTGCCGTTGGAGGAGCGTTAAAATTTTGATTGAGCTGTTCGTATGGTGGGGGGGGCTGCGTTACGCTTATAGAGCACCGATTATGTGTTCACTTATGACAGCTCTCCACTATCTTCTTGTAAATTTAGCCTCGCCGGCTTCCTTTCGGTCAGCATGATATATCATCCGTGAAGGGGCAGTCTCAAAGCTGGCCTGAAAAAGCTGGAGAAGACTTTTCAAATTCTGCAAATTTAGTCTAGTTTTGATGCAAGGTTGTTTGTTTGTTTTCTGTGCGTTCCTCCTAGAAGCGTTTTTCTCATTTAAGCGGCAGCGTTTTGTAGCCGCTTTTTGGTTGTAAGGCTGGATTTTTTTTTTTTTTTTTTTTTTTTTCCAGCTGGCAGCCTCGTTTTCTTATTTTTCCCGTATCCTTTTAAGAAAGTCATGCTTCCCAAAAACTGACACTATTTCATGGTGGGAACAAAAACCTGCCACTATAAATAACGTTGCGGTATAGATAGAGTGTAGAAAATTTAATGCCACTAGGTATTTTATCTGTGATAAGATAGTCATCAACTTGGCAATTTTAAAACGAGTGTGTATGGTTTCGGGTAATGGGACCATGTTCCAGCCGTACCTGTCTGGTGAAACTATCAGCAACACGTGTGTGTGTGTGTGTGAGACGTGAAATGCTTTTGACTGGCATACTTCCATAGAATGACTCCCTCTCCTCCTAACTACCAGAAAACACTTGAGGTAGATTATGTAAATCAAAAGTAAACAAATCTGGCTAATGAGTACGACTAGTAATTTGGCTGCATAGTTAATACCTAGCTCTCATCCAGAGTGATCTGTGTACATAAACAGCTGGATGTCAACTGATGCAATCTGGGTGATAAACTTTTATTAAAAGTGCAAGACCATTTCTAAAACTAGAGATGCCCTCCCTTGGTTAGAAGTCCAGAAGGTTCCATACTTCCATGCAGTGCAGTGATTTACCTTCACTCTGACTGCTGTTTTAAGGTGAACTAGGCTCAGCCCACTGCAGGCTAACTGGGCCACAGACTTTTTTTTTTTTTTTTTTTTTTACTCTAATTAATCCAAATGATTCATGGGGGAAAAAACACCACCCTCCAATTTATTCAGATTTTTTTAGAAAGCCACCAGAGAGGAGAATTAACGTGTTCTTTGCAAACCAGCACATTGTGTGTGTGTGTTCGTGTTTTCCCGTCAATCTGTAGATACAAATTTAACACCAGTTCTTCTGATATCGCATTAATGTAGGTAATGAGGTTACTGTCCTCTCTTGCTGTTTCCTGTGCTACAAAAAGGTAATTATCTGTTAACATTTTTGCAGCAACACAGTTATCTTTAAGTTGGCAAAAAGCTCATTGGAGATGCATTAAGCTTCTGACTGCAGGCCATGTTTCGCAAAACGGCACCAAGACACCCATTTCCTCACTGTGGGCAGAATGAGCATTAGGTAACGGTTGAGAAATAAGCATCTAGGAGTTTCCAGCCGAGTTCTTTTCTTTCAGGTTAATCTTGGCTGTTGCTTTTCGATGAGGCCGCCACCACAGTCCTGTGCGTGGGTGGTTTCATGCAGTGCGAGCTCCTCCTTTTAATAAGTTTGTAAATCCCTTGGGTTAATGTCGCCCACATCTCTATGCAGATCTGAATGGTGCTGGGGGCCGTGTGAGCCACACGTAAGTGCCGTTTGGGTCACCTTTCTGACTCTTCCCCACAGACAAGCCGGAGAATTACGACATTTGGTATGAGAGTCGCTTCGAGGAGTGCGACAAGGAGGCCTGCCTCTCCTTCTCCAAAGACATCCTCTGCTCGCGCATCACCGTCGACCACAACTACTACGCCATCTGCCAGAACCTGTTGTCCAGGTACGCCACCTGGCGCGGCACCAGGGGGGGGCTTCTGCACGACCCCCCCGCCGACATAGCCAAAGATGGACAGCTGGAGGCCTTGCTGGACGAGTGCGCCAACCCCAGGAGACGCTACGGTCGCTTTCAGGCGGCTAAGGACCTGCGTGTCTACCTGGAGCAGCTACTCGATGCTGCCAGGTAATAAACAAAGCAGCGCCCCTCCCTGCTCTTCTGTCAAAGTTGGAAACCACTGGACTGAATCTGATGTCTCCCATCCCTCATGGCGTCACGCACCTCGGTGTTGGATTATCGCCTCTCATCTCACACCTCGGTATTGGGTTATCGCCTCTCATCCTGCTCTGCGTCACACACCTCGGTGTTAAGTTATCACCTCTCGTTCCACACCTCGGTGTTGGGTTATCGCCTCTCGTCACACATCTTGGTGTTGGATTATTGCCTCTTGCCCCCCACCACCCCTTTTTTCCCCCTCTTTAAAACAATCTGGGACAGTTCATTTCCTGTAATCATCCCAGAGGGATTAAACCCAAGAGCTGTACTAGTAGATACATGCCTAACAAGCTGCTTGAAGCACTGTTTCCTTTTTATGCTGTCATTCCTTTGTTCTTTTCACGTCTGTTAGGTCAGAATCCTTTGGAATGTAATGCAGTCAGGACCCCTACAGTACGACCCCTGCCAGTTCTGTTTCCTAACAAACTGAGAATGCAGCTGAAACTTGAGCAGCCCACAGTGAAATGGGCAGGAGCCGCGCGCAGCCCGCGCGCGGCCGCGGGCGGGCGCCGGTCGGGCGTCCCGCCCCCACCGGCACGGGCGCGCGCACCGCGAGCGCTACACACCTCCCCCCACGCGCGCCAGTAGGGCGTGACGCCTTGAGCCACACACCTGCGCGTGAACCAGTAGGGC
>JAACJT020023496.1:0-22294 GCA_009936485.2 Gymnarchus niloticus | reverse complement strand
TCTTCGCGACTCCATGGACCACAGCACGCCAGGCCGCCCTGTCCTCCACCGCCTCTCGGAGCCTGCCCAAACTCATACTCATACTCATACTTGATACCTTAACGATATTGCACTGCCTGGATAGTATTGTTACAAAGTGTGTACATCTTAAGCAGGATATTTATGGCTTCATCATATAGCTACCAGCCTTTCACCAAAGGGTATATCTACTACTGCACATGAAGCTTTAACGTAGAAATTATCCCTTGACTGACATCAAAATTTCACAAAGATAGAAATATAAAATCACACAAATCACACAACATACCTTTTGGACTCTTAACACATTATGCTATAAATTCAGCTCTTGGACAATGGTATTTATAATGATGATCTAATTTTTCCACCGATTTTGCTTGTTTGGAACAACGCTCATTATGTCTGACATATGATTGCATTCAAAGGCAGTTCTGTCTGGAAGGAGGGCGAATCCTTTTAGTTTTCAAAAGATTAATATTATATTTCCTGCAAATGCTACAGTGCTGAAACACAGCAGGCATGGCTTAGGATTAAGATATCGTTCATTAAAACAATAAAATGCAGACACACAGCTTTTGAAAGTTATCTCTCAGCAGTGAATCTGACACACATTAATATCCCATACAATGGTCCCGCCAGTGTTCGGCAAAACACATGCAGGGGCAATCCGACATGCTTCAGCTAATGAATGTTTTGCTCTTGTTTTTCCGCTCCATTTATTTTCTTAATAAGGTTATTATTATTAATGAAAATAAATGAAAAATGCTTTTCCAAGTGCAATCTCAAATCTGCCTGTTAGGATAAATGCCTGTGCCATTAAATCAAGCAATGTGACAGATCCAGACATTTTATCACTTAATTAGACAGACAGCCAGAATGTTTGCTAAATATGGTAATAAAGTCAGAGATGCTACAGCTGGCAAGTGTGTTGCTCCTGATTAGCCTGTCAGCTCAGAGGCATCCCAGAAATCCTTCAAAAATATTTTTTCACAGGCACCCCTCATTGGCCAAAACTCGGTCAAACCAGTCACACATGCTGTGACCCCCATCTCCATGTCCTGGGAAACCCACACTAACCTAGACCTCAGTGCTCCAGCCCGGAGGTGATGAATCCTGGTTATGAAAGTCATCCAGCTGGCACAGTGGTTAAGGATATGTACTTGCAACTGGAAGGTAGCAGATTAAAGACCTGAATCCTGGAGCGTGCACTGTGCAGGCCATATGACTTGACTTATTTCTGATGCTTTAGGTGGTAACATCAGTAAAGAAATAACTGAATAAATAGATTTCTCCAGTATAAAGGAGAGGCAGTGTCACTGCATGGGCTGAGGGACATGTGCATTGGGAAGTAAAAAATGGGGACCTAACCGCAGAATGCTGGGTGAGCTGGGAATGTGGGGGGGGAGAGTGAGACAGGGGGTGGAGTTAAGGGTGGGGCACCAGGTGAGACACAGGGTAGGATGAAGCACAGGATTACTAACACACAAATACTCCCAGGTTGCTCTATCTACCCTGTGGTGACAATTTTACTGTCATCTTTGGCCATCTATCACAAGCAGAGGGTGTAAATCATATGACTTCTGTCTAAGTGGGTGGAATGGCACATTTTGGTTATATTTTTAAAATAGCCTTTATTAATATCAGTTCAAATCGGCCAGCAAACTAGGGCAGTTCCAGTTTAAAAAAATCAGGAAATATAAAATGATTTGTGATAGTCTGGATATCTGGGGGATTGTGATCTTCAGAACGACAGAAGGAGGGAATCTTTAAAACTTTTTGAAGTATTGTTACTATTATTGTTAATGTTATTTTTCTTATTGTTATTAAGTTAAATGTCACAATCGTGGTCTGTCATATCACATTCATATTGTGGTAAAACACCATTATTTACTGTTACTTAAAAATGCTTTCTGATTAGTATTGTTCATGCAGTTAATGTTATTTGGGTATACCTCATAGTAAGGGCGCTAAAACATTTCACAGTTTTATGAAGAGGGAGAGAAAAAGAGCAAACTGAGATACGCTGAGGTCCTCACCCAGGTGGCCCTGTGCTCTGGGGCCAAGATGGGGGCCATGGAGGAGCAGAGAAGTAGAGAAAACAGAACAGCCCCCAGGGGGGAAAGGCCGCCCACTGCACAGGCCAGCCTCGTGACTTTCTGAGTCATTTCCATTTTTCTTTTTTTTGAAGAGTGTCTTTGTAGTTTTATTTTCATGTCTGCTGTAGTTCATTTTGTTCCCCCTTCACAGCTTGCTAGGCAATAAAAATGTGCATCATTTAAGCTGAACCATAATCTGATAAGCCAAAGAGGAGAACTAGGCCGTTTTCAGACAGGTCTTGCTAGAAGAGAGATATTGCTTAACCTGCTCACTGTCTGAAAACGAGCTGGCCCGTATTCAGTCATTTTCCCTAACATTGTTGGAACATTTGCTAACAGAACGTGCACAACACATTTTTTGAAAGGGCGTGCTATAGTATGGGAGAAGGAGTGCATGCAAAAGCCTATCAGAGAAATATGTTTTTTTTTTTTAACATCGCTGGTATGTGGAGATTTTTTAAAATAAGTAGTTATGTTTTGGACAAGCTCTTTTATAATAAATGGGTATACATGCATATATACAATGTATAAATCAGTTTGACCACAACCACGGGATTCTTCAAAAAGCCCCACAATGTGGTTAGGGCTAAAAACAGCCTGTGGTTTTTGGAAAAACGTGAGACAAAAAGAATGAAGGACAGTGTGGAATAGTGAGAACTGTGACTTTTTTTGGGTAAGTCAATGGGCTCTGTTCAGCTCTTCAAGCCAGTCTGATGGAGCCGTGACTGCTCTTAGCTGCCTGTGTTGAGATCAGACTCTTGTCATTTCTACAGAACTTTCATTGAACGTCTTTTTTTTATGATCATGAGTACATGTGCTCACCCCATCATACACGTGTGTGTCCGAGAGTGAGTGTTCTCTATTCACATGATTGTACAGATATAAAGATAATACCTCTGAATGCAAATGCATATTTACATCTGTATGCTTTTGATTTTTGTGTGTGTGGGGTAGGGAGACACACAAATCCTGTCCGCTCAACAGGAAAGTACATATGTGGCACAAGACCACTTTGTACCTCAGCATCAAAGCTAAACTGCCTAAAATGATGATACTCCATTAAGCCTGGAAAGGGAGTTTCCTTCCAATGGACTCTGTGATTAATTTGAAGATGTGCTCAGGCCGGCGTGTAATCCGATCGATGGCTGTCTGACCTGCAAATGTAATTTGTCCGCTTCTATGAGATCCAGGTCACTTGTGTCCACCCAGTTTGAAAGCACCACAGGAAAAATCTAATTTCTGCAATCAAATGTATTATTGTAATGTGATTTGGAGGCTCGTGTCACTTTCTCACAAAGCAAGGGATCGCAAAGAGGATCTTAGGCAGGTAATTGACAGATATGACAAATGAAGTTCTGCACAAATGTGTGGATTTTGGAAAGGGGAGAAGGGTGCATGTTTGGGCCTTTGGCCAGTGCTGGGGAGGACAAATGCATGCTGGGAAGGGCAAGGTCAAGAAACCTTGCTCTCTTCAATTCATTAATATGTTTTGCATTGAATAGTGAATACTGTGAAAACTGTTTTCATGATGTACACTTCTCTTTGCACTCAATATAGTGTAATTCGGCACTACAAGTACATAACAAGGCAAATTTGTTGAAATTTTGTCCACAAAGAGTTTTGCGGAAATAGTGTCATTCCTGATTTGCATGATATTAAGAATAGATTGCCTCTCATCCCATTAAGGTTTAAAACAGTCAAAAGCAGCTGGTACCTATGGTAATGAAGAGGATTTGTAACCCATGGGTCAAAAGGAAACTGCCCTCATACCCTCGAGTGGAAACCAAACCTAAGCCAAAATGCCAGAGTGATCTCAGCAGATTCTGAAAGCGTGAAGAACAATGTTACTATGGATATTATTTTTGGACATGTTGCTTTCAAGACCGGGGGTTTGCCAGCAAGAAACCTTACAATTAGCTGCATTTTTAAGCACTTATCCTAATGTTTAAGTGAGTAGTAGTAGAGACAGACTCAGAAGTTATTTTGCTTCAGTTATAATATGTGTTAGAACTATACGATTCAGTATGGGCCTGGGCCATGTCTCTAGGTGCAACACACCTGTGTGTACACAACAAATAAAAAAACCCTCCAGAAATGTTATGTCCCCAGAGTGGTGCGACAGGAAGGCTAAACTATCGGGAGACAGACTGCCTGCCGAGAAACCTTAGGTCGAATGGTCACACTCCTGAAACCAGGGACGAAGAGCTTCTACCAACAGGAGAAATCACTATTTATGACATTTAACAAGAGTCCCGAAGCGTGCCTGCCATGAAAGCATAATAAAATGTCGTTTATTATTTATATAAATAACTGATAACATGTGGATGCCAGCCGTTCATGGAATATTCCAGAAACAACATGTCCCTTAAAGGTAAAACAGCCTGACATGGACTTAAATGTATTTTTTTTTTTTTTTTTACTAACGCAGGAACAAACAGCACAACAACAACACAGAGAAAGATTTCAATAGGTTTTATTTCTCAATGACAATATTTTTTTTGTAAAGCGACCTTGGGTTTGTGAAAAGCGCTATATAAGTGTAACATATTACTATTATTTTTAATTTATTACCAGCCTGATTGCTAAAGTCTTTTCACACAAGAAAACCATGTGGCCATAATCAGATAAAGTGGTTCAGTGGTTTCAATGGGGTCAGATGGGCAGATGCCACCATGGTGGGCCTTTGCAGGAGTGCTCAGGGGAGGGAGGGTGACGGACGGTGCTGCCGGAACCGAAGGTTCTTGCCTGCTGTTTCTTGAGTTTGGCATTCCTGAAGTTTCCATTTTTTAAAGGGGCTTTGCTTTGACCCTCATCTATATTAGAGTTTTTGATCTTTTAATTTGGTTCAGTCTTGTTTTGCACCATGCCTGTATTGCTGTGTAGCAGTTCATTACTCCATAAATAGACCATCAAATATTTGATTTTTCCATCATTCCTTCTGCTTGTAGAACAATTATTTTTTCAAATAAAGAACATATGCTAATATGGGGATAAGTACATTCATTTTATGTATGTGTGTGCATGTATTTTACACGTTAGCAAGAAAGATTCCAAAACTGAATCTTTTTGTTCAAGGGACACTGTTACACAGCTGTAAACAAGAACTTATATAGAGATTTTTTATGGAGCTGAGGGTTTCACTGACCAGGCAACAGATTCCCATAGCTAGTGGTTAAAGAATGGGGGCATTTGTCCAAAATAAACTTAGTCACACGTAGAACAAGAATAGATGTGTGTTTATACACTTCTGCTTGCCTTAAAGCAACTGCTGATATGCAGTCCTTAACTGAAACCACAACTTGTTTTAAATATGAAATAGAGATGTCCCGTTCATCACATAACACCGCAATCTAAAAACAGTTATTTGTTGTAGATGCTCAGTTTAAAATTGTCACTGTGGATACACAGATATGAAAGCTATGGTTTCATGCATGAGGCCTAACCAAATTTCAGTAAGTCATGATTTAGACTTGGGGGTGTCTGTTAGGAAGGGTGGGGGTTCAGATCCCATGGCTGGCAGAATTATCATATTACTGGTGAGCCCTTAAATAAGGCCCTTAACCCCAACTGTTCCAGGAATCCAGGCTGACCCTGTTCTCTAACCCCAAGCTTACCTCAACTGCATGTTGGTTTTGACATAGGTGTTTGTTAAATAAATGTAAACGAGTCACCGTGGGATTAAATGAGTGCAATATGCTTTTCCCTATATGTGTTAACATGTTTTAAACTATTTTCTGCGTGATAGAAAATGGGTCGTTCACACACAGCGGTGTTTAAAGGTGCTTGTGGTTACAGATAATCTAATGGAACAACACTAGAATTAGGACTTTGATCCAAATGTTTTATGTAAGGTGCATAACCATACATGGTCGTCATGCTGTCTCAGCAAATGTTACAGGTGTGTAGGTGAACTGATCATGCTTGTCCAGCAGATAGCATAGCAGTTTTGTATGTGGACTTGTACTCTGGAGCTTGCTGGTTATGTCCCAGGAGGGGCAATATTGTACTGCCTGAGAGTAAAGCCCTTAAACTGTACTCCAGCAAAGTATACAGTGGACTAAACTGGTAAGAAGCAAAGGAATGAAAATGCAACTCGGTCCAAATGTCTGATAAATGTTAGTATTTTTGTGATTTATACATATTATGATTGGGCTATTTATGTGTATTGTACATGGATGGGTCTAGTCTATTGCTGTTTCACTATCATTTTAACTAAAATTGCATAAATGGGCTTGTATCCACCCTTTGAGTCTCATACTAGCACTGAGATTACAAAAGTCGAACAAAAAACAGAATGGACATTTCTGTAACAACGGTAGGGTGATAACTTCTAGGTGAACCTGGGGTGGGCATGCAATTATGGAAGAGAGCTGGGTTTCATTAGCCATTGCACATCTTTGAGCTTATTACCTGGTGAGGAATGTGTTTTGAAACACAGTACACCCGCTGATGAATCAGCTTCATGCTGTGCCATCTCGGTGGGGGAATGACACTCAGTTGGCAGGTCTTCCCAGAACTCTCTGCTTCTCCTCACTGTCTGCTGATGCAGCTTGAAGCTTTTCTTGAGGGGAGACACTGTGACGGCACATTCTTACAAACCCATTGTAACCTTGTGTGTTGTTCAGTGTCGAGAGATGAGACGTTTTATTATTCTACAGTTTTCCCTCACTAAAAAAGTTTAAACAAAAACAAAAAGTAAATAGAGTAAATTTTCCTTCTCACAAAAATATATCTATGAAATTTCATTTACAAAAGGCAATTGTCTTGCGAGATATGCTAGCATATAAACGGAAATTTTTTGGGGGTTTTCATTTTATTGCCTTGTTTACTTCCTGTGTAGAGGGGAAGTTTGATAAAGGGATGAGTAGATGAAGAGACGCCCCTGGAAATTAAAACACATCGCCGCCAACATAGGCTCCCAGATCCCACGAGGGCAGAGACAAAAATCTTCAAAAAAAATGAGCTCTGTAAATAAGGACATATTATCGTCAAATCTACTGAGGAAATGGTTTTGAGAAGGAAAATGTCCTTAAGTATGATTCATTTACAGCTGGACCATCCGGTTGCTATTTACAGTTTTAGCCTGCTGTAACATCCAGTTCCATGTATTATTACAAGATATGAAGATTTTGAACAGTACACACTAGAGCCCCACCAAGGGGCCTGCCTCTCTGCCTGACGTGGAAGCTGCATTCTCCTCTGTCAGAATGGGTGTCCTATGTACCAAATAGTGAGGGTGAGAATTGCTGAGGTGGACACTTAAATACCGGTTGCTTAAGCTACTTAAGCAGTGTCAGAGTAAGTAATCTGCATGATGCTGAGGCTAAAAGTCACTCAGTCAGGACTCAAATCAAAAAGTCAAGTCAAAGTACTCAAGCTCAGTCAACCTGTCATTCCAGCTGTCTTCCTCTAACCACCTTATTGTGCTGACAGTAACTCCAATCATTATTCTGTCACTACTGACCCACAGATCTTCTAAGATTATTGTTTTTTCCAAAATTTTAAAATATTGCTAGGTGAGAAATTGCCTGAAAATAGAAAAGAAAATGCACCCACCCGCCCACCCTCTCTCTCTGTCTCTCTCTCCTTGTCTTTCTCACACACACACACACACACACACACACACACACAAATACCAATATTAAAGAAATATAAATGTCACAGGTGATGTCCATCAAAAGTTAGCATTACAGCTTGTAGCCCATCTACTATACCAACATGCTGTCACGTGTCGTTTGGTGGCTGTTAGGGGTCAAGATGACTGTGGTTTGCATTGCCCTCCAAACCCTATTATTTCCTCCTAAGACCCGACACGCTCTGAACCAGAGCACCAGGCATAACTTACCCTGAAGCACAGGGGACCAGCCAATATTTGACCTGAATTGCACTATTAGCTGCGGTACATGTGATCACAGTGGTGTCCTACATTACTTATTATAAACAGCCTGACTGCGGCTTCTGTTCCAGTTGAACTGGGGAGTTAGTGTACTGGGGTTTGTAAATGCCACTGGACTTGTAACTGAAAGCCGATCAGATCTTCAAAGTGGCACCCTGAGTGAAGCAAAGCCTATAATCAGAAGCTACTACATCAGTTGGACACATATGCATTTGCTCTATGATATGCGTTAGTGTGCGTTTTATCTGTGCCCATGCCGTATGACAGTGGCTAAACAGAAAGTCTGAAATGACCCTTAGATAATGGACCGCTATAAGCATCTCAGAGACCATGTGGTGGATCATATTTACCAAGTTCCAGCTGTCAGGTCCCATCAACGCTCAGTGCCATAAACAGAATGTACAGGGTCTGAGGCCACTAACGCACTGATACAGTGCAGCTGATCGTGTGGTGGATCGCGGCAGCGTAGTGTGTCAGGTGGATTCAGTCATCTTGAAATGAATGGCTTCTTATGACTGATCAGCTCCTAACAGCCACCAAAATGCTATAGGAACATCTTCAGGTGACAGGTAACATTACAACTTTATCCTGAGAAGGGTACTGTATGTAGACTGTATGTGGTAACAGCTCTTAACATCACAGCACTACCATGACGATGCTACATGGTGGAATTCTGTTTGGTAGCAGGTACACCATGGCGTCAAAGTCATATGTAGGTTAAGACAATTCTACATCCAAATTGACAAATCATACTTTTAATGTACTATCAAATGTTTTTTTACACAGTGGAAAAACACCTGTTTGGGTCCATGGAGTAGCATTTACTTTAAATTATATGAAGGCTTCCTCCTGGTTAATAACCCATCATTCGCACCATTAATTATAACGTTAACGTCTCCTCTCATGCTTGTGGAGACCGCTTACCATTATTCTTCTGTTTAGTCCATCCTCTTTTGTTCAGTGGCTCGTTCTGCTATTCACACACAACAAAACAAAACCCTAAACAGCAGCATTGTTTAGCCCGGGAGGTCTTGTAAATTCATTACTACAAATAAAGCTAGATCATTCCCAGAGACACTGATATGTAAATGACATTCCGCATTTATGTTACTTTCATCTCGCTCTAAATTAGATGCTTAGAGATGTAAACACATCAAGCAGTGGACAACAGGCTAGCAGCTCTGCTTGAAAGATACAGTCCCAACTAAACAAACTAAACTTTCTTTTTAGTTTCTAGAAACTCATAAATAGCCCTCTCTGATAAACTGGGGCTGAATATATCAATAAAGTAATCGTTCGAAATAAGAAATATTTTGGCTGATTCAAAAGCATTTGGCTTGTTCAAAACCCAGCTCTCTTCAATATTGTGCATAAATGTACCTCACAAAAAATGAACTTCCTTCTATTACGTTATAATTTTTTTGCCAGATGCCTTAATTTGCAGAGTTGTTTATAGCAAGAATGATTCAACATACACATACACAAGTGTGAGATATTTTGTATTGCTTGATGTTACATAGATTAATTAGGAAACTTTGTTTAAGGGTACAGCAGCAGTTTCCTATCTATAATGCAGAGTTTAGCTTTGGACCTTGGTGTAGTAACAACCTCCAGGGCTACATTAATCCATGACATTTAGTTCCAAAGTCTAGAGCTCTATCAAGTACCCAATGACCTTTAGGTCAGGAATTAAGCACTTTACCTACTACCCCAGGACCTTTGGGTAAAGAGTCCAGTTTTGAATCCTCTTCTCTGTGACCTTCAGGTCCAAAGGCTAAAGCTTTAAGCACTACCCAAAAATCTTCAGGTCAAGAGTCCAGTATTCTGACCACTTCCCCACAACCTTTAGACTGAAGGCGCAGTACTTTAATAACTACTCTGCATTGACCCATGACCCTCAAGGGCCAGTGGAAGTCCAGTATGGAAGTCTCTATATCACATCACTTTAGTTTCATGATGCAGTGCTTTACCCACTACCCCAGATATCTGTCCAACGAGCCAAATCCCCAAACTACAGAAAAGACACTTAGAGAGTGCTTTGTGTGCTCAGCTTGCCTGTGAGGTTCCAACACAAATAGGACATGTTCTTGATAGTGGCTAAAAATGAGACCGCCCTGAGACCTGTTTCGGGAACGCTCCGCTAAATCCAGAGCTCCCCACCTGTCGCCAAAAAATGCATGTTATTAAGCTCAGAAAATCCGAGAGCTACACACATACACATCCTGCATCTGGCCTAATTCCAATACACACGCAATCGGAATGTGCTTTTTAGTTTTTTTTGGAGAGGCACATATTTTTAATTTTACTGTTATTAAACAGTTCAAATCTGATCTCATCATATTATGGTCTGCAGCTCATGTGGCCCAGTCAGGTCACTCGTTTTATTCTCCCCATGTGAAGTCTTCATTTCCTCAAGATTAACAATATAAAATCTTGGCCAGAAACACCATGTAAGTCCAGGAACGATAACAGTATTGTTCACCACAAGTATTTTTTTTTTTACTTGAAGGTGTAATCTGACTTTACTGCCCATTGTGTCAACATCGGGTTTTACATGCTAATTGTGCAGACAATAAAACAGGCATGGATGAGCAGAACTAATCATCATAGAACCATACTTCTTTGGCTCTGCTTTTGAGAAAGTTTTTTGTTGGGGTCCGGGGGCCGAGCAGGTCAGTGTGTTTCTGGGTTCTGCTTAAATAGATCCCTACTGGACTGAGCCCTGTTGTTCATGCCTCCGCTCTGGAAAGGTTCCTAATTAAGCGGTCTCGATGCCAAAGAAACCACAGTAGTCAGATGGCCCAATAATTTCCACCTGCTCCTGAGTGTATTTTTTGTGGATAAATCTTTTTTTTGCCCATGACTAGTTATCAATATCCTATTGATATTGAGCATACACAGCTGACAAGAAGCTGCATGCTGTCGAGCTGACTGTGTATAGAGTTAGTAGATGAAAAACCCCGTGAACTCAAGGCAGAAACCTTGTGTAGCCCCTACACTTGCGTAGAGCATTTTAGCAAGTGAACAACGGCAGATTTACAGCTATTTATGTCAGCAAATTGCAAACAACAGTATACTGTCCCATATATTCATTCCACATATTAATAGCATTCCATCTGACTCATATCCAACTGTATACAGATTGTAACACAATGTTTGGAGATTCCAAAATCGAATGGAATGTTGACCGTGAGCCCAGCGGTAACCCAGGGCTGGAGTACAGTTTACATTAGGGATTTAGTGTGTGACTTGTTTGCTTCCTAGGCCTATGGACCACATATAGACTGAGAGCAGGACGTATAAACCTTAATAAACATAACAAATATATATGTATCCTGCTTCTTTGGCTTTAATAATAAGTTGCTCCCACTGCTGTTCAAACAAAGGATTTGTTTGCCTGACAGTAATGCTCCCAGTATATTTATTTATTTTGCTACACTTTTGTATATAGTGGCTCACGCAATTCAAAAGACTACACACTTTTCAATTGGCAGAGCTGCAGCATTTTATACTGGGTTAAATATCAGGTAGGCCCAAACAGACATATTTATTACTGCCGATATTCAACCTGAATGATCAAAGCATCTATACAATGTAAGTAATTATGCTGGATAATCAATACTTAAACAAATAAAACCTGCATGCCATAGTGCTGACTAATATGGTTTGACCAGTACAGACATAGTTTGACCCTCCATTACATAGTAAATTCATATTTGCCTGCTGCAGTTTGTCCCAGAGGAATTTATTTAATAACATATTTGTCTCTGTTGCTTTCTCTGCATCTGCTTTGAGTTTGCAGGGTATGGTATATTTTGTACAGTATACAGAAGACACAGTACAGGAGCACTATTAAAGTTAAAATGTGGTATCTCGTTGGGACCCTATACTACTGTTGAAAAGAAAAGGTAAGAAACATGCTATTTCTGGACACATTCAGTTTGAAAGCCAGACTTTTATTTCACTTTCTCTACATTGCTAAAAGTCTGAAGAATAAAGGTCTTCCATTGCATTTCTCTCCTCATGCATTTGGTCCTAGATACTGTACGTGGCATCTCTGAAAGCACACGTTAATCAACAGAGACAATTTTATTTTATGATCGAAGTCAGTAAGATTTGTTAATCTCTACTATAGTACAACTAAAAGAGAATAAAATCCTGGGAAGATCATGGGCCTGCAAGTGTGGACCATTGACTGGCACTTTAAATCCCAAACTGTGACAAACAGACTGAGACTATCATCACAAAACATCCATAAAATTCCAATAGATCTTGCTTTGGATGAAAACATATGCAAAGCAAGTCAGTAAATGCAGAACAAGTGAGGTACTACACGGCATTCAGCATTAACAAATCTCCACTTGTTTCCTTCTTCCGGCTCCACCCTGAACACAGTGCTTACCCAGAGCATGTTGCTAAGCAACTGCTTGTTTGTAGTGCTGACTTGCAGCTGGGGCGGTCAGCCTGATCCCCTCTCTGCTGTGAGGTGGTCAATGATTCGGTCGCCATGTGAGAGGCTTTGGGTCAAAACACCCGCTGTGCTCGGAGATGACGAGACATACTCTTACCCTCCTGTAATTACCACCCCTGCATTATGAGAGGCCCACCTTATCTGAAAAGGTGAATAAAACCACAAACTATTGACTGCATGTACTGTACATATATTGCATGTCACTGTGCTCGTGAGCAATTGTAAGCAATGCAGAAATTAATAGAAACTTTAGTATTTGACATCTAAAAGACTGGCAGCCACAATAATTCAAAATCTTTAGATTTGGAGATAAAAAATTCAGAATCAAAGATAGCTCAGTCTGACTGCTGATAGCAATTTAAAATGACCTGTCCAACTCATGCATCACCCTGAGGAATTAAGCGATGAACTCAGATCTCTCAAATCCCTCGCTGGGGGAGACATTTGTATGCATCTGTGCCTTAAATTCACAGTAAACACAGAAGGAGTGTGACAGTTATTGTAAGGACAGTCACTTAAGGTGCTGCTACCCATGATAATGTGTGTGTGTGTGTGTGTGTGTGTGTGTGGGGGGGGGGGGTCAAAGGTCAAGGGTTTGGGGATAGGCAGTGTTATCATGTAGGACATCATTCACAACCCGATAAACACAAGACTCAACTTCAGCTGGGCATTTATCAAGCATTAATTAAGTTTTGAATTATGAAGTGTTATGACTTTTTAGAGTGGGGAGAGAGTTGTTGGAGAAGGGTTACAGTAGCGCCATCTCTCTGAAGAGGTGGGAGGTTCTTTTGGCAAGAGGCCTGCTTTAATCACCCTAAGCACATGGACTCCAGATGTGACAAAACTGCATACAACAGGAATGTTAGCACAACATAGCAACACTATCCTTCCCATTGTGGAATAACAGATACTGTATAATCCACTGGGAACTGGCTCTGCATGAACGTCAAACTGCAGCTCATTTATACGCCGCAAAGGTCCAGGGAGGCCTTCTATGCTCTTGTTACATAGCGGTGGGATTCAGTATGTTCTACAGTGCAGTACAATGGAGAGTACAGGGACATGGACACTGGAAAAAGCCAAAAAAAAAAAAAATATATATATATATATAATATGAGATTGCAGCCATTATAACACATTCAGAAAGGTAAAGAAGGCCTCAGTTCTGGATCAGCATTTTTGTACATCTGACAAAGTTACTCAAGCTGATTCTCTTCTGCAAGCATATAGATACACAAGTATTTGAAACCATGAATAGAAATGAATGTTAAAAAGTGTTACATTATTGAACTGAAGCCTTAGAATCTGACAGGCCTGTAGGTCAAATATTTTTATGAGTGAAGTTTAATAGCGGTTAAATTCAGATTATGCATATTGACAAGAGAGCATTCAAAGAATGTTACTGAATTTGGAAAAGCAAAACTAACAGCAGACAGTTTATTGAATGCAGTTTGTCAAATATAGTATTTCTGTTTTATATGTAAACTAACATTTACTCATATGATATTGGCTGTTATTGTATGTCTGCCAAATTAATACAATAATTTAAACACCTGAAAACTGCTTGCGATGTTAATACTTACTCTGATAAAGACTGTGAGGGCATGGTAGAAAATACCCAATGCAAAAATAAAGACATTTAACTAAACTGAGTTTGGCAATTGGATTTTTCTGTCATTTTCAGGCTTACCCCAGTCATAGTATGTTTTAATGTAAATCTTCACTCCAGATAATATACTGATACAGGAAGCAAACCTCATCATGGAAATACAGCAAGCATTTATTCAAGCACCATATTTATCTTCAGCATTAAGGCATGGGTACACCTTAGACAAGATGTCAGTCCACCACAGGCATACACAAACATTACAGCTGGAGCAGAGACGCCAGTTTGCTGTATGACCGTCTTTAATTAGCCTGAATGTCTTTGGGCTGCATTGGCAAACTGGCATAACCAGATTTAAAAAAAAAAAAAAAAAAAACTTAAATTATAACTTCATTTTGTAGCCAGATCATGTCCTGAACATATTCTGTAAATTACTGAATAAGGATTCCCACTTTGCTATCATAAACCTTATTAATGAAAAAGGATTTTTTCTGTGCTATTCTTGACCTATCCATCCATCCATCCATCCATCCATGCATTTTCTAAACTGCTTCATCCTATGCTGGGTCCCAGGTAACATTGAGCACAAGGTGAGGAACACCCTGAATGGAGTGCCAGCCCATCGCAGGGCATCTTGACCTACCTAATGCAGAAAATAATACTTGCCATTGTTCTTCCAAGTTTATCTGCTCAATTATAAAAAAATCTCAGCCACAACAGACACCTTAGTTGTTAATTGGAGGGATTAGACCTTTATTGCACACTTTCTTTCATTCGACTGGTCAGATCTTTCGCTTCTCATTTCCATTCTCGACCACGCCTTTGCCTCTGGCCAGGGCCCTGCAGTGCCCCAGTTAAACAAGTGTCCCCACCGTACTCCACCTCGTCAAACTTCATCCCTACACACCCTAAGGTAAGGCTGGCCACGTAGTGGGTATGTGTGATATTGTGCTGTGTAGCATGTTAAACATCTAAAGAATCCAGCAAAAGGAGGCACTCAGGACACTGAGGTAGGGGGGCTGCCACCGTAAGTACCCCACCCCCTATGGCGATCAGCACCGCCCCTTCCAGTCTCCACAGACACAAAGAGGACAGCGAGTTTCCTGAAAAGCGACACCTCACTGACCAGAGCAAACCAAGGAACAATTTAGAAATGTTATGTGTCTATATCTGTTGAATACCAGCAGAAATCTGTGACATTATTTTTTATTGTAACAGTTAGGGGTCGTAAACTCAGGACTGATGAAGTATGAGATACAGTTTGGAATGCTGGCTCTGGGACTGACAGCTGCAGAGAATGGCTACCCAAAGCCTGCCAGGTTGATTTATTGTCATTTAATTCTGGTTATTTAAAATAATAGGTTTATTTTAATCTCTTTATATCATCTACAAAATAAGGTTTTGTTTATAAAGCTGATCTTTTTAAAATCTTAAGTTTTTAGGGCCACTGGTCATTTGTAATGGTGACATAGGGATTTTCAAAAAGCATAAATCAAATGATTTACCATAACACCAAATTTGCTCAAAATAAAAAAAAATCATCATCTTCCTACTGATCCTCCTAGTGAGGATAGTGAGGATTGTGAAGGCAGCATGCCAAGCAGATCAGAGCAGACATCTCTTTTCAAGGCCGCGATCTTCAGCTCCTTAGTGACGTCCACATGTTCCCAAGTGGCATCCTCATGAGATGCTTGAATCACACCAGCAGACTCCTCTCAATTCAATGGTGTAGCAGCCCTTATTTAGAGGTCCCTCCAGACCTCCAAATTCCTCACACTGTCATGGAGAGTAAGGCGGGCCACCCTGTGGTGAAGCCTCATTTCAGGCATTCACGCATGCAACCATTTTCTTTCGACCATTTCTTACATACTTTGGTTTGCTTCATTAATAGGGATCTGCTCAGGGCCCCTAAAACTGCAACCACTGAACCAATCCTCCTGTCAATCTCATATTTTCTCTTACCATCACTAGTGAACAAGGTCCCAAAGTACTTTAATTTTTTTTTTTAAAAGTAGGCTTCCCCTCATCTGAATGAAAGAATTCACAACCTCAAATTTGAATGTGCTGATCATCATCCCTGCCACTTTAAACCACTGAAGTTCAAGCTAGAGGTTGTGGACAGTTGATGCCATATGAACAATAGCATCTTCAAAATGCAGGAATGCCCACAATGGATACCCTTCCAGTTACAGATGTACTGTTTATGTCCTGTTTGTGAAGAGCATAACAGGAGTGAAGACAAGACACCTGAGGCTAATGCCCAATCTAAATGACTACGATTTTGTGCCAAGTATGCATTCACAACTCTTACTACATTAATAAAGCGGGCAAATAACACCCAGTAGCAGCCCCAGTATTTCGTATTCCCGGAGTACATGCCAGGACAGGTACCGGGAAACATGGCTGAATGCCTTCTCCAAGGCCACAAAGCAAATATAGACCCCTTTAGCATATTCCCACGAAATCTCACACAACGAGAGGGAGAAGAGCTGGTCCACTGTTCCACAGCCAGACGGGAATTCTGTATTGCTTCTCTTGAATTCTAGGTTTGACCATTAATTGGAGTTTTGTCTACAGTCCCCTGGCAAAGGATCCCATCAAGTTGAAACACTCTCTCTTGTCCCGCCTTTTAAAAATAGGAACCACCAGTGTTTTCCAGGACAGTGACACATTATCCACTTTCTACCCAACATTTTACAAAAGCACATCACCCCAATCTAGTGCTTTCATCTTCTAATGCAACCTTTCTATTACTAAGGCATCTCCCCATCATAGCAACTTCAGCGGTGATGATAAACTCCGATCCACCAGAAGTTTCCAATACTGTCACCTGGCAATGAGGAGAGATGAGTTACTCAGAACGTTTCTTCAACTGCTGGACAATATCTCCAGCATTTGGTCTGCACTTCCTCACTCCTGGTCAATGGAGCCTGAGCAAGGTTTCACCTAAAGTAAGAAGATGGGCTCGTTTGGCATCGAATGGTTTCCCAAAATATCTTTGGAGACACCTGGTTGTCTCTCTCCATGGCCTCACCAAACTCTTCTCATGTATGAACTTTTGCCTCCTTGACTGGCCTCACCACAGCTCTTCTGGCCTGTCAGAACTTTTCAGGAAACCCTGGTGTAAGCATTGCCCTAATGGCCTCCTTCAGCTCGACGAAGGCCCTCACCATTGGTGTTCACCAGCTGACCCTAGGGTTCTTGCCATGACGGGCACCAAGTGCCTTCTGTGAATTTTATGAGACTCTTATAATAAAAAATAAAAATATTGTGGCAATGGGGCTGGAAAGAGAGAGAATCTGATGGGTTCAGATGGCAGGGAGCTCGGATTTCCTGGCACAGCCCCAACTGTACCGAGTGTAAATAGTGTTAAATATGTTTAAATACGTGTTGCAAATAGCATGTGTAGTGTTGTATTTATTGCTGTGTACAGTAAAAGTGTTGTAGTGTTCGTGTGTAGTCTGTTTAAATGTCACCCTGTTTATGTGAGTAGGGGCTAGCAAGGCTAACCCCAAGGCTGTACATTGCACAGTTGTTGGGAAGTAGGAGTGAGCGTGAACGTCTAATTCTGTTGAAAGCCGAGTTTGTCTGATTATTAAACGTTATGGTATTTAGCACCTCTGCAATATACTAAATACAAATTCACCCTCAAGTTTAAATTATCTTGGAATTACAAAAATTAGTGCTCACTTTTTGCGAGCTTTTCATGCAGCTCAATCAACATCAAATATTTTGTTGTATGCAGATGATAGTCATGCTATTAAAACACAGCTAAAATTAGAATCATGTGACTGTGGTTCAGGTATTTGTTACATGATCACTTAGACCCAGTTTTGCTGCCTTGTTGTTGAACTCTCTTATGTTGACCTTCCTCATCCACCTAAATGCTACTGTACACTTCATCCTGGCTGCTCCTTCTCTCTACCTGCCTGATGACCTTTTACTTACACTCTGTGTGTGTGCATGTGTGATTTGGGGGGCAAGACAGGGAGGTTTGGCATTTGTTTGCTGAAATAGTGGAAGCTGTCTGTGAGAGTTACAGTCGCTGAACAGATACAGCACTCAGTGCATCACTGGGGACACTACAGAAAAATGAGATGAGGCAGACTTAGTCTGTATGATCACAACCCCTCGTGTGCAGGATACTTGGGGGGGGGGTTATTCCTGGATCACACCCAGTCTTTCAAGCGCTGTAAAATCACAAAAAAGTAGATGTTTTAGTATGCCCCGATTAATAAATCATTATTACTGGGCCCATTATTATTATTATTATTATGCAAATGTCCACAGCTTGTTGAGAGACTCCTCACATTCTGAAGAAGCTGGTCCTTACCACACAACACTCCTATGGTCTGAAGGATGATGGCCTTGTCCTGCAGTGATGATCGGTACTCAGAGCTCTCTAGCAGTTATTGACCATGAGCAAGATCAAAAAAAGAGAAAAATGAGGAAACCGCAAGCGACAGACATCCTAGCCTGTTCCAGCTGAGGCTAAAGCCCCTCACCACTCAGCCATCTCATATGATCATTGATTTAATAAGATGTTTTTGGTTTTTCTCTTTCACAGCTGGATCTCACGTGAAACATCTGCAAAAGTATAACTATGAGATAACTACAGATTCACAGCCAAAAGTATCTTATTCTGATCTAAGTAAAATTTCAAAAGCAGAATGCCACGAACCGAATCTAAATTGTACTTGATTACCGTAGGAAACTCCTCTATTAGAATTTCTAAGTGAAACCACTTAATCTTGATTGGTACAAACTAGTCTACATTAGTGATTCTCAAACTGGGGTCCATGACACCTAGTAATGGGGTCTGCAAAACAACCCAAATCCCCCCCCAAAACTTTGTTTGCCCCCCCCTCACTCCCTTCTAAGGAGCTCTTGGTCTGAAAACTTTGAGAACACCTAGTCTACATTTCCCACCTTCAGATTACCAGTAAATCAGCTGTTAGTTTGTCCAGTACAGCTGCTGTTTCCTCATCAAACCACTGGAGCAGAAGGGCTGCCCAGACTCCCTTTATAAAATAGATGGAAATTTGACTGCATATCTACTGGAAAATTCTTAAGTTCTGAATCAGGTCAACCATTCATGATGCCAGCTCAGCTGGTTTCTCAAAGCAAATATCTAAAGACAGAAATGACAAAAATAGGGTTGATTTTTTTGTAACTGGACTTGTCATGGCAATGGTATGCCTTTGAACTTTTCATAGAATATTGCTGAATACACTCAACACATGTATACTTGTGCTTACCTAGGTGTATCCCACTGTACGTGTTGCGATATTAGCTTTCAGTTTTAGCGTTCTGCTGGTAAGTTTGTGACCTAAGGCTCCTGTGTTGCCTTTCATACTGGTTTAGTGCAGCTGGCTGGCTGCGCGCCCAGGGCCAATCTATGACGTGACCCAGAATCGGGTCCATGAGGACGTTTTAGTGACAACCTCATTACCTGTAGTGGGATGACTTCTTCTCAAATGGGATGGTGTTATCATATCATTTCCTAGATCTTTTTCAAGAAAAAAAAAAAAAAAATTACCATATTAATTTCCTTACATCCATCCATATAGAGCTGTATATAATTACATGCATATATGCCCAACATATTTAGATGCCATACTAAGAAGAGCAGTAAACACAATCATAGCGCTGTTCTGAACGGAGACAGCTAATAAAGACTTCTGACCAGAGGTACGTGACTGTTAAGAATTAAAATAATTTCTGCCCCCTGGTGGATTACTTTGTGACTACAGAAAGTTTAATTTAATACATATGTAAATATGTCATGTCATTATGTTTTCCAGAACTGTGTAACTGAGAAGTTTCACCGCAGTTTCATATAAAACTGCCATGTAAAATGGCTGGAAAATGACCTGGGATGTACAGAACAAAACACACTTTAGTGTGGCTTCCTTCCCTTGCTCATATGAAAAGCCATCTGTTCAAGTCCGGACATGATTCAGTACTATAAGAAATGGCAGCAATTTTGGCTCAAATGAAAACAAGATGACAAACATGGTCTTGTGAGAAAATACATACCAAAGAAGTTGCTTACAGGCTGGTAATACCGATTATTTTGGCTTCATTGTTCAGTTGCTTGAACACAAATGCTTAACTAATGAGACTACATAGGTTTCAAAGTGCAGCATTTATAACCTGTAGTTTAAAACTGGTCAAATACCCCTAAATGGCATATTCATTTAAACAGATTGAAGGACACGACTATTGTATTTCCAAACCCTCAAAATGAACATTTGCTTGTCTTGTGACCCACAACAAAAAACTACAGCCTCAGCGATACCAATGTTTGCATTGAAGATAAAGCGCCACCTACTGGGATACAGATTTTGCTAGCAATGAACAAATACACGCGCAAGTTATCGCTTAAAACACCATGTAATTTGCAGCGTGATTACGGCCATAAAAACATTCATGAGGTAACTTGCTTAATAACTGTACTCATCCATCATTACTTACCTACAAGTCTTACTGTAAATGGTACAAACAATTATGGTACTGTGTTTTGCTTAAAAGTGTTAGGTAAAAGAGAAACTGACCCATTGATCTTAATCAATGCTTTCTCAGCTCATAAGCACCCATAAAGGAAATTTTCCATAAAGGTGTACATGCATGGGCAAGCCCAATGAGATCTCCTACAGAACCGAATACACTCACTGAGTCAGGCAGTTTACTAGAAAACTCAGCATGTTTTTCAAAGTTTTTATTTTACAAAATGTACACAAAATAAATAAATGTAATTATCTACTATGTACATAGTGTTTAAAAATACATGGACATAAAGACCACTCCATGAACAGATGAATGAAATCCCATGCAGAAACAGGGAGAGGCATCCAGATCTAAGTCATGGTGTCTATTATGACACATCCGTCTTTGTCCTTGACACGCAGCCTGCCTGTCGGGTACCTGGTTTCCTGACGGCCATCTGCATAAATTGTCTTAGCTGTGCCGTCTGGGTACTCTCGCCGCTTGAACTCGGCTCTATGTACCTCCCGCTGCCCGTTGTTAAACCGGATGACCTTGGAACCATCACTGCATGGGAGTGGGTGGGTAAACATTACCCTACTTAGGAGGCATCTTATATCCTGTCATTGCCCATTTGATTGCCGATGCCCAAACTTCACTGAACACGACAGTAAAAAACTGAACTTCCACCGATGCCAAGTCAATATACAAGGCTTGACACAGCAGCTACTTACGGCTCAGCTTCTATGACAGTTCCGTCAGGAAATATGCTCTCCTCCTTTCCATCCGGAAACAGGTTCTTCACTGTCTGATCAGGGAAAGTGATTTCCTTTCGCCCATCAGGAAAATGCTTTTCTGTTAAAAGTGAACAGAAGTGTTATTTTTATGCAAAAACAAAGTAAGCGCTGAGAGGAAGATCGAGGGCAGAGCACTGTCCAGACCCATAGCCAAATTAGGGGCCAGGTTCCCTCTCCTGCTCAAACCCTCCCACAGCGAAGGAGCGTTTTATAAAGGTCTATTATGGATCTGCATTGTACCCGCAGTGTTTCCTGATTTGTGCGATGTGACCCATGGCAACCCTAGCCTGGGTAAGCAATTACAGAGAACCACTAAATGGATGTATGGATACCTAAAAATATAAACTGAAAAAAATCAGACTCTTGTGAAGTGCCACAGACTTTAATACGACTTGATGCAATTCAATTTTTATACAATTGAAACGTACTGAAGTTTAATGTACTGCAAGGCTTTCACAAACACACGATACAGTTTTTTTTTTTTTCCTCTGTAGGTTTTGATGCCATACATCAATATATGGAAAAGCTTATATGGTTTCTGTACAATGGATGCTCAGATGGGTGTACTCACCAATCTGGTTGTTGGGGAACCTTAGAACCTCCATGCCATCTGGATATGTGGTGTGAGTGGTCTGGCTATCTGCATAGTAGTAAATCTGAAGACAATGAAATCTTGGATCAGCTTACAGCTCCCCTCATCCTTAACTAAACCATAATATAGGTGGGAATCACAAAGCCTAAAGAATGGTTGAGACCACAATCAATAATTCCTGTAGACTTGTATTCTAAAGACAGAAACCTGGCTTTCCAAAGAGCAACACACCAAATAAGACAAGCAAAATGCAACGGCGAAAGGGGACGATACACCCAACTGAATGCAGATTTCCAGAGAAGAGCAAGGAAAGACAAGGAGGAGTTCTTAAA
>JAACJT020023495.1:525-22303 GCA_009936485.2 Gymnarchus niloticus | reverse complement strand
GGTCGGTAGTGGTGGGGGGGTCTGGTGTTGTGGCTGGGGGGGGGGGGGGGGGGGGGGGTGGGGGGGGGGGGGGGGGGGGGGGGGGGGAGGGGGAGGTAGTCATCCAATTCTCCCGGTGTCAAGAGAGATCAGGGAGTATTCGTGATCCATCTGGACAGCAAGGTAGGAGAGGCCCATAGAGAATTCAAGGTGAAAACACCAGCCTTCTTCTGTCAGAGATTTTGAGCAGCTGATTTTTCTGCACTTACTATTTGAAAGGCATTACCCCTCAACTGGACACATTCTGTAATTGCTGAAACAAATCTACTTCATAAAAAAGTACTTAAAGCAATGTTGCAGTGAGTGAGTGAGTGACTGAAAAACCAGGGACCCTTGGTATTATATTGTGCCACTTTCCTTCCAGATAACGTGATAGCCTTACTAGCCTTTGTTAATGGAAGCCATCCTGATCTTGTGCTCAGCATCAGCATTGCAGTGGATCATCATTATCATTGTTGCCATGACACTGCATACCCTATGCAGACTCCTACGTATTTCACTGCTGGCAGCATTTCACAGAGCCAACACTGGCAGTAAATCACTGATATGTAGTATAGCACAGCCCAACTGTGGCCCACACAGTGCAGAGAGGAAGGAAACTTAAGCACAGAGGCCTACTGTCAAGGAGATCCCCAAACCTGTGCACAGAGCTAAGATCATCTCTAAACTATTGAAAGTCAACTGCAAATTCAGTAATTTATTCTTGAGATATTTTGTATGACAACATAAATAATAAGCATTTGATTAACACCAATATTTATTAGTAGCATTTTTGAGTATAAATACACCGTACAAATATCACAACAGTTGTGACAGACAATTTGTCTCCATACATTCAGCAGTATGACCATTTAACATAGCACCATCTTCTGTTTCTGTGGCAACGCCCACCACTTTCAAGTGGATGTATTTTGTACCATCTGCTATGAATGAGGGTGGCATGGCAGCTCAGTGGATAGCACTGTTGTTTCCCTCCGTCATGGGTTTGAGGGGTTTGAATCCTACCTCTAATCTGCTTGTGTGAGTGAAGTTTGCATGTTGCCCTGGTTTTTCTCCTAAATGTAAAGACGTGCAAGTAAGTAAACTGGTACCTGAAAATTGGCCATTGTGTGTGTGCCCAATGACTGGCATCACTACCCTGTGCCATCTGTCTGTAAGTGTTGGTCAAAAGAATGGAATACAGAAACTCTAACGCAAAAAGCGAAACAGACTGCTGATTATCATATCGTGGAGTTTGCTTGTGATGCATACATTGAAACGAACACCGTCAAATGACCGCCATACAGACTTAAGGTTTCAACCCAAGAAAATGAAAGGGCTGAACATTATGTGACCTTGATGACCTTGTATGCTTAGGCTGTGCATTCCTGGCAGAAATGCCCTTTTCCAGAAGAATGGAACCCGACCTTCAGTCAGAATAAGAATTCCCAGCATGCACTAAGAAGGTAGGAATATGTATCACCGGACGTCACTGAGACTGGGGTACCATTCATGAGAAACCTTAAAGCACAGAGATGTTCAGTAATCTTTACACTGAAACAGGAATGCTGTTTTCCTTTTTTACAACAACCACAAAACCAGTCGCTCTTGCTGCTCTGCATGATTGTATCACAAAAAGAACCTATGACACCTGTTCGATATTAAATGCATGCTGTGGCTAACGGCCAGTTACTTTAATGTTACAATGGTTCTCTCACAGTGGATAATGTACCATACGTGAACGGTCCAGCAGTCTGATAACATGACATAGCCTGATGTATCCTGGCAGAGGTGTGAGTATAACTTACTGTGGAATCGCCTCAGACGTCCACCTGTTTTCAGAGTGCGGAACATGAAGCAGAAATTTGCAACATGCATTTCAAACTCTCTTTAAAATATTTTAATGGGTTGGCTTTATTAGACTGTCTACAGGGAACTTTTGATGAAAATTGACTGTAAATTACTCCCCAATTACCTAATACTTAGAAATGCTACCGCACCAAACATACATCATACTTAAAACATGCCAATGACTCCTGTTATCTGTGATTCACACTGATCATACGGTGAAGTAAACATAAATGAGAAAAAAAAAACAAGAAGGGAGAGATGTGTAGGGTTACATGGGCCAACACAGTCCAAAGTCTACGTACTGTATATAGATCTCTACAGAATCCTTATCACATTCTCAAAATCACTACATTTTTGTGACAGACAATCCTCATAAGTCCAGAAATCCTACAGCAAATTACAATCTTGTATTATATTTGTTGTTTTAAACTGAGCCAGGTATTTATAGTTTTTCAAAAGCATGTGATCCTTGCAACAAGGAGTTCATATTTCAATTCAATTCTATGTATATAGTGCCTTTAACAAGAAGCATTGTCACAAAGTGGTTTACACAGTCCCATATTAATTGTTATAATTACTCAGATTACTTTTTATTGTCTAGTTGGACATAGACAATTTATAGCCATGGTACCCAACAGACGAATCAGCATTTACCCAGTTATTACTCTATAGTTTAATGACGTTTTTAGCAATTTCATCGAATTGGCTCCATCTAGTGGACATATTGGAAAATAGAGCAACATTTTAAATGGCACTGAACAAGTTGTCTCATACTGTCGCATTTCTCTCGTCTCTAGCATATTTTTGGTTTAAATGAAGCCTAATCACTCAGATCCAGTATCCCAAGCCATGCAGACCAGTTTGTGCTGAAAGATGCCTTAACCCCTAAACATAATTAGGGATTTAACGCGCCCATTGTGCCTTTGAGTTAGCTAAATGATACTTTTAGCGTTCGGATTACTTCTCTTAAAAATGTATCTAACAAATTAACGGTTTACTACTGTGAACATAAAGTAGTGAAAATGTTTAAAATCACACCTTAGTTCTGTGTGGGCTGATATGGGTGACTGGTTCCTAGCCTGCTGTCCTGCACCGTTTCCAGTGAAGTGAACAGCTGTCTTGTATCTGACCAAGGTGAGAGCCGCTAGTTACCTATAGTATCAGGATTAGGAAAGCATGGTAGGTTCCATGTGCCTTGTGCTGTACATCAGTACCTCGTTTCACCAAACAAAAAAAAAAAAAACACCTTGAAAAATAACATAAGGTGGTTTATAAACTACTCGGTGACTGATTACACTGTCTGTTTGCTGTCACGCTTCTTTTATCCCATCATTACTTAGAACAGGGTGAAACATTCGAACGTGCGTAAGAATTCTAGACTGCAGCAAATAATCTGTAACATTAGCTTACACTTAATTATTTTAATTGCTTATCAGTTTGACCATTCACTTGCATTTACACTTAAGAAACTTTTCAGTAAATAAAAATGAATGAGACATCTGTAACACTCCATTACAAAAATACATCAACAGAGAAGAAAATCCCATTTTAAACTATACAGAAAAATGTAGCTTCCATTCCATCTGATTGCAACAAGACACGCACTCTTCAACCTGTCTGATTTAATACAGTAAACACCGCAATCTAAAATCCAGATCCATCATAATCCAGATCCATCAGTCCCTGTGTACCAACCGGGGAAAGTTTCTGCCTCCAAGACACCTCACCCATTTCCATCTTCCAAGCCGGGTTCAGGTACTCCTCTCTGCCTTCCCCACTGGTTCCAGTTCTGCAATTTTGGTTCTTCACAGATACTGCTTGTCTTAATGCCTCTCCACAGATATGTTTTTTTCTTCAACAAGTTCTAGTGTCATTCTCGATACTGGGATGTTTTAGAGCAATTTTTCTCTTACTTCAGACAACAGACCTAGATTAGAAGCATTCTGTGATCAGTGCCACTTAAACCATGCACCTATGGCAAAGTTTAAATTGTTCTAGGTCTATGGCATGTTTTTGTGATAGGAATAATATTGACAGTTAAAATCTAAAAATGATATGATAAAAAATGAAAACACCACTGGTAGATGGTCATTGATCTTGTTCAATAACATTCTGTTGCTACTTAAAACATCTCAGAGGACGAGCACTGAAGAAATGTTTCCTGCAACTGTCACACCTAATGTAAAACCAGGCCTATTAAAATTAATCTTGGCCAGCATTAGAGCAGCCCCAGGCAGTGGGTCTCAGTAGCTGTTAAACTGCATGTTCTCCTCACTGATTTTTAATACCATGACAAGGATGGTGATCTTCTTTTTACTTGCAATACTGACCAAAAATATAAATGCAACACTTTTGGTTTTAGTACCATTCACCAGCACCATTGCCTCACCTTTCAGCATGTGTCTGTACATACTTCCTAGAAGCTCAAAATGTCCATGTCCTCCATGGCTTGCCTACTCACCAGATGTGTCACCCTTTGCACATCTTTGGGATGCTCTGGATCTGGATACAACAGCGTATTCCAGCTCCCAGCAAACTCAGACAACTTCACAGAGCTTTATCAGAAGAGTGGGAACGTCTTCCACAGGCAACAATGAACAACCTGATCAATTTTGTGCAAATGAGGTAGAGGCAAATGGTGGTCACATTACTGATATGGGAATTCTCAAACAAACCAGTTTCAGTTTGGGCTGACTCACATTTCCATATGTTATCTTCAATAAAATCTTTGAAATGGTCGAGTGTTGCATTGGCATTTTAGTTCAGTATAGGCTGAATAAGCTAAGGATGTTGTCGTTGCAGATGAGTTTGGTACCGGTGATGATGATGATGATGGTGATGACTGTCTGACTCGCTTCATACCTCCAGATCCTGCCTCAACAAGCTCCAAGGCCCAAGAGCTCCGCTTGCGTCGCAGCAGACACCTCTTCGTGCGCACAGTCACTAGGCACAGCGCACCCCGGAACTGCTGCCGCAGCTTGACCTCCAGAATCTGTGTCATGTGACCCCTCCCTGAAGGCCTGTTACCTTCAGGCCAGCCAATCACCATGCAGCCTCTGGCTGGGGGCAAATAAAAGAGGAAAAAATATCAAACATGTTTCTTATCACGTTGTGGGGACACAATGTCCCCAGGTGGGATAAAAACCTGTGATTTTTTATGTTGTGGGGACATCTGTCATGGCCCCACAATTACAGTATTATGTTGGGTTACTTAAGGTTAACGTTAGGTCTATGTAAGAGTTAGGCTTATCATAATTAAGATTAGATCAACAGAAATGAATGGAACATCCCCACAATGTTATAAAGACACAGTTGTGCGTGTGTGTGTGTGTGTGTGTGTGTACGTGTGTACATATGTGTTTATCTTCACTTCTGTAAGCATACTGGACTGTCCTGTATATGTGCTGTGTGTATCTTCTCTATAGTAACACCTGTAGCATGACCACTCATCGTTTATCATTGTTACCGCAGCACTGCAGCTGCCAGTACGCATCGATATGAAAAAGGTCACATTGCAAACATCCAGTCAGCCCTAACAGTCTTTGCTGCTACGTGCTATGTGAAAGCACTGCTCTGATTACGCAGTGAGATATCTCAGCAGAACAGCAAGCCTACAGGAATGCTGCGAAACAGCATAACCTCAAGTTGCAACAGTCCACCTCATCGCATCCTAGTCGGAATGGTGGAGGGCCGTTCTGACATGAAGACTGAAAGCAAGTATTTCTAGGATTCAGGGAAGTGTGCATGAGTCCATTTCAAAAACTTTGGCAGTTCAGTTTCATAGAGGGGCACTGAACCCAACAATTTCCAGTAAAATATCCTGCTTAGGCCTTCTGTGTGTGGTTGTGTGTGAGTCTTAGCATCACATCCATGGTGTTTGCCTTCTGCTCCGTGCGTCCTAGGATTGGCTTTAGGCTACCAACCACCTTGTACTAGATCAGTGGTTACTTTTAATTAATCGTTTTTGGCAAAAGAAACATCCATCCACTAATACGGTGACTCCCATTTCAGCATGAGCTGCACTAAAAGAAAAGCCATAATGTGTTCTTGAGACTTTGATGTGCTGAACTCACGGAGCGGCCTTGCAGTGGGCGTGGTCACTGTCACCCTCTCCCAGAGCTCTCACCCTCAGCACTGTAGCCCAGGGGGTCCACACAGGCTAGACCCTGGTTTAGCCAGGCCCCCACCATCTTCTGCCTGGTATGCCTGCCCTTCCCACAGTTGGGTGAGCTGTTGGCCAAACAGGGAGACCACTTTGTCTCTGGGGTACTGTCTGAAGAAGACGTGACAGAGGAAGGAGCACATTAAGAAATCAATATATTTAATTTCACACCCAAACTCTGGGTTTGATTTCCTCCAAGGAAAGCTATAAAGACAGCAAGGTGCTAACCTTCCTGCTTCTTCTGGACATCCACAAGAATGTCATCCACCGTATCAGAGACAACGCTGCACTGCTCACCCTGACAACACCCATTCATAAAAAGATTTGAGATCCATAAGCAAGTGAATACCTCCCTGCTTCATGTTCAATGCTGGATATGGTTAAGCCTTTTACTTTAAGACAGTATTGTCAAACGGTAGAGATCAGCCAGACCTCCTGCTCTGAATGTATTATAGAGCAGCATCTGGAAATGACATGAGTGTTGAGGGAAAGACAACCTTTCTAGCGATTCTCTCCAGCACGACCCGTGCAATGGGCCTGATGGGCCCCCCCTTTGGGTCATGGAAGGGGCCCCTCGGGTTTTCCCGGCTGGTGAGAGGTCGGATCCTCTCCTGGGGCACTGTGGGCATGGCAGGAGACTAGAACAGGACAAGCAGAATTGGGAAATGTGGGCTCCATGCAGGAATAGGGTTTCCACTCATTTCATAGATGCCCACACCCCATGATGTAAATGGTGGAAATTCAAATTGCAGAAAGGCACATAGTCATTAAGGGATACTACACATTGCTGTTTAGCAGTACTGTGCAAAAAGTTATTTTGGTAGTTAGGGTTCCCAGGAATATATCTGTCGATAGAATTCATTATTTGCATCTGTATAAGACAGCAGTGTACAAATGGAAATAGTACGAACACAGCCTAAAGACTTAAGAAGAACAAAGGGTTTCCTACCGACCTCCGAGGAATCTTGAGGAGAACCAGGACAGCCTTGAAAGGGAAATTCAGTAACAATCTGACGGTTTCCTGTGGCCCAGTTTCAGTGAACTTTTCTGGAGGTGTGAGGTGATGTGGATAGCTCCAAACAATCATGACAGCAGGTTGACGGGCATCCTGGCTCTCACCTCATAAGAGATCCCACTGTCAACGCCGGCATCCCAAGGTAGCAAATCTTGGGCTAGCCCCCGGACCCAGCCACACTCTGGGGTGCACAGGTCCTCGGCTGAGAGGCCAGCTGCCCAGTCTGGGCTGGGGCCCAACATGGTCAGGAAGGATATCACATGGTGCATCCTGTCCACTAAGAACTCAACTGTGGGTGCTGGCCTCCTGGATGTCATGGGAAGATGATGTGGGTTAATTCAGTCAATTTTTTTGTGATTATGAGGATGTTTACTAATTATATGAACATGCAAAGAGATACTGTGGGCACTTGCTGCCCTGTTCAGCTCATCTGACTTGTCATTTCATTCCCATTACAGCTTTGCAATGTTTGTCTATATAAGAAGACATCAATAGAGGTGGCAACTGTTGAGCTTCTGTTATAAGTAGCAGTTTGTTTTGCTGTACCTTCTTGTGAATAATAAATTAAAGGCCCAGCATGAGGCCAGACAGTGGGGGGACTCCCCCATGAGAACTTACACATCCAGGGGCCTCCATGCTGGCCACTGATCCTTTGCTTTGAGGACAGTCAGAATCTCATTGCCCTGTGGAGGCCAAGAAATAAGTTTAGCTTTACAGTTTTAATAGGTGGTAAAGAATAAGATAAACCAGCCATGGAAATGCCAGCCTTACCCGTAAGTGTTCAGTTTTGTACAAGGAAAGCATATCCAACTGACACCTTCATTCCACCTCAAGACTGAGCATGGTTGTTATTTTTACGGTTTGCTTGGAAGGTCGTGAACAGACAGACCAGCACAGATGACAGCTTGCTTTCGTTCTGTCTGCGACGTTTCCGACAGAGTGCTTGTTTCAAACTAGAGACTGTAATCAAACAGACAGCTAAAATGTCTTCCAATTTCTAGCGTCTTTTCTTTATTGGTCTTTTTTGCTTTCTCATTTGCCGTCAAGCTATTTTGTAGCTTGACAGGGAAGATGTATTGCATGGATGCTGCTTAGCAATATAATGATACAAGCTTTCTCAGACACACAGATATAACGGGCAGCGTATTTTAATTAAGCCAGTGCACAGAATGAGAGAGACTCCTTCACCAGATCAAAAGTCACTCTCACTGGCTGAGTGGCCAGGAAAGACAGTTTCACGCGGCCAATTTCAAGATCCCTAGGTACCAAAGCCTGCCAGTTATCTGGAGTCCTGTGGAGTACATAGCCGAGCACAGTTTTTCTGTTGCTATGCCTGTGTTAATTAGCTTTGGACCTAACCCAATTTAATTAGGGAAATGAGCCAGGGAGTTGTTGGAGGCACAGCGTGGCTCACTAAGGTCAGATGTGATTCGTCGCTCTTGCCCTGCTCCTGTAGGCACGCCAAGCTACCCCACTGCTAGGATCCAGAATGGAAATCTGTGGAACACCAACGCGCTCCAAATCCCCGGCTGACCTTCACAGCTCCACACATTTACTATCTACTGTTGCATAGATGCATGAAGACTCTCAGAAATATATTTCAATACTTCCTGTAATCATCCAGTTTGTGAAGTTACTAAATTATGCATAACATGTTTATTTTTGTTTTAAACTTAAGACCAAGCGAAAGATTGGAACATCTACAGAGATATGCTAATCTCATTAATATGAACTCAGAGTTTTGCAGAAAGGCCTTTGGCTTTAAGTACCTACTTTACAGGCCAACCAAGTTTAATGTCTGTCTCTCGTCTGGCAGTTTTGCTCGGTTTGCTTTCATCATACCTGGGGATTGTTTATGACCAGGTTCAGAACATTTCCTCTACTAGATGGCTACACAAAAACAAAACAGATTATGCCACATTCTTTTTTTATGTAAACTTTGCTTCATCACATGAGCAGTCCCTACTTATAGACACTCCAGTTCCTTTTGCCCAAACACCACCTAGTGGACTATTGAAAGCAGTACACAGGTTTTGAGGTGGTGTATTTTTATTTAGAAAAACCCCGTCTGCTGTATCAGCAGCCTTTATTTAGTCTTGTTGGTATTACTAGCACTTCCATCCCAGCCATTCAACTCTGCAGCTTCTTCCAGAGCATCTGGAGACTTCAGCATTCCTGTGTCCTTTGTTTGAAATCTGCTTTCAGCTGTTTGCTTGGAAAAGTTTTCCGCTGCCCTAATTCTTTGCTTCAAATTCTTCACAAACCCAAGCTTTTATTTTGAAACGATTAGGAACAGAGCTGTTGCTGGGAAGCCAGAGACCACTTAACCGATTATACAGCGAGTTAATGTAACAGCGTGCATTCTAAATTAAATTTAATAGAAATGCTACATATTAGTCAGCCACATGCTTCTCATTTCATTGAATCTGAGTATATAGTATATGAATGGCTCCTGAACCTTTTTGCCATGCGAATTCAGGAGTACCATGACGAGGGCTCACCTTCTCCCGGATCTCCTGCTCCACCCTGACCGGGGACCCCAGTTCTGCTAGTTGGCGAATGCCTTCACTGGCGTAGCCCCCATACTCCCACAGCATGTAACGTTTCGAGTGTGAGGCTCCGATGATGGACGACCAATGGCTGGAACCCTCTACCCAGGTATGTTCAAAACATACCATACAATTACCCAGACTAACTCAGGTGGACAAAGGTAATTACAGGACAAGCAAACTACAGCTTGTTTAGACTGGAACAGTTAGTGTCAACTCAACTTTTTTTTTTTTCAAAAAATATTAAGTAAAGGAACATTTAAAATTTTTACTAGTTCCTTTCATGGCAAATTCTAGCCATTAAATGTGCTCCTATACATAATGATTAAGAAATATTCAACAGCAGCCTCACTACTGGGAGAATTGCCAAAAAGCATAAATCATTTTCTAATTAATCTGGGAGGCACAATGAGTGGGTTTTCTTCTCAAAGGCACTCTTGTAGTATTGTCATCTTACTTTCAATTTATTTTTATTGTCAGTGATGATTTTTATTAATTACTTTTTTTGCATTATTACAGAGAACAAAAGGCTGGTCTACAGTATAACATTCTATTATAAAGGCTTCCCAACTTAACAAAGGACTTTTAAACTTATTTTCTTAGAAATATTTGCTCAACAGTCCTTTGTGTTTTCGTGCAATGTGTTCAAACAGTTTTAATGAATAAATCAGCCATTAACTTTATTTCTCTGACTGGGTGTTGATTCTGCAAGATCTTCAGAGACATCACCGAAACGATCTTAAACAGGTCTGAATTACTTACAGTGAAGTGGTTTATGATATATGCAATAACCATAGGTCTGAGTTTAATAAACGGGGAAGGCCTGCTGCTTACTTGGGTAATCTTTCGGGTGGAGCTCCTCCGACCAGTTCCCGTAGAACGTGAGTCTGTACCTGGCCATCCCACACGCACAGCATTGTGTCGTGTGCCCCTCCGCTGTGTCATGGAGTCGAGAGTCGTCCGCAGCACGAGCAGCTCAGGGGCAGAGTTGGCAGAATTCACCACAAGGCTGCCTGTACACACGGCAGTCAGGTATGGACTCCACACACATTTTGAACAACCGTGCCCTCCTACCTTTCTCACATATCGTCTTGGTAACAAAGTCCACATTCTGGAAAGAAACGACCTTGTTCCGTAGGACACTTGCTCTGTGAAGAATGAGATCTTATTAACGAGCATCCTGCTGTACACTAGCTAAGGGAACACTAATATCTAATCCCATCCCTTAAAGACAACTATAACTTGAATGAAACTCTTTTCATGGGTGGGGACACAATTATGGGAAAAAACATCTGACAGAGAATACATCAAAACTGGCAGATTTCAATCAGTCAATCACGTTGATTTAAATACAGATGTGTCACAAAAGAGGCATTGTACCAAAAACAGAATACAGCAAATTATTCAATAACTCAGAAGATCGACTAAGAAAAAAATGTAAAAGAAATAATAGTATGGTGTACTGTAGGGCGTTGCCCCTTTTGACCTTACATGGCAAGGGCTTCCACGTCCCAGAAACGGACTGGCTGACCTCACAAAGCCATAAGTGACGACCTACTTCAGGGTGACACAGCCACTTCCAGCTAGAGGTGCCGTCCAGAAGACGTGGACCTTTGTGCACCTCCGGGAGGAGCGCTCGGTCACGGCGGGGGGGCAGCTGCTCATTAAGTGGGCATTGTCACCGTCTGTCACCTGTGGATGAGAGCAGCTTGGTAAAGATGGATGAAGATGGAAGTTGTATAGCCAGAGAGTAACCCAAACCGAACTTCTTGTCCAAAAACAGTTAAACCTTGAGATGAATGCTGTCTGAATAGGGATGAGACGTTTCTTAACCAACCACCTACCAACTGCTCCTGTACACAGAAGAAAATGACTCATGTAAGCATCATTACCACTTCCGCCATTAGTTTCATCTCCTCCTTTCCTCAGACAGGTTCTAAATCCAGCCCCTGGATACAGAAGCAAGGGTGACCCCTGATCTGACATCAGATTTACATGTGAATACAGGGGGCATCCTGTAGAAGATGGTGTTTCATTAGCATCAAGCCCATTGACAGGTGTGAGGAAATTACAACGGTATCCCTGGTGGGGTGGTGGAACCCGATCGAGAAAGTGGTTTTATAATGAGGGGGGGTCACTTTGCATCGGAAGGCCTGCTGGGAGGAGCTGGCTCATATTTTTCCATATGCGTGTGGGTGATGGAGCCATTGAACTGAAGCTACCACCAGAGCACCAGCCTGAATTTTCACTCCAATAAAGCAGGTGATTCACCTGAAAATTGCGAGCTGTCCTAGTGGGACTGGCAGAGATTTTCCACTGTGGTAATTTGACCATCATTTTTCAAGTTACGTTTGAATGTATTTGATGTAAAATGGCAAATACAGCGACAGAAGAAATGTACAAAAAATACGCAGTCAAATAAATACATCTTCTAACTTCTTATCTTGGTCAGGCTCACAGGGGGGCCTGGAGCCTATCCCAGACAACACAGGGCTGGGGTACATGCTGGATAGGATGCCAGTCCATTGCAGGGCGCATACACAATCTCACACTACAGACAGTTTAAAGATGCCATTAACCTGCCTGTCTTTGGACAGTGGGGAGAAACTGGAAATCCCAAGTGAAGCTTCTGTACTTTAAACACAGAGCAGAGGTACAATTCAATCCCTTAATCCTGGAGTTGTCGGGATACCCGCTGAGCCACCCCAGATAAACACATAAATAAACACAAACCAATCATGTTCTGCAAAGGACAAAACAAATGACTTCCAGCCATCTGTAGGGAAATCCAAAGCTGGCTGCCGGAACCGTATTATATTTACTGTCAATCTCATAGCCTCACAGTCTGCAGTCATGCATTTTTAAACTAAGTGAATTGACTACACTAGTTCTTTAGCGTCCATCTTTTTACTATACCCAATACACCCAACACATGCAACCAATAAGATTGGGTTATTCCATGAAACTCAGAAGTTCTTGCTAAACATTAAAATAATACATCCCAGATGTTGATCTATGTTCTTCATATTTTGCCTTGTACAGAGGCATTTAGTGAGGACTGTGTTACTTGTTACTCTACATGATGAATGTTCCGGATACTCAATGATCCAACTTAACAAGTCTGTATGGCATAGAAGTGCATTCTCCCAGTTTTCTGAAACATGGACATTTCCGGAAGGCTTTGATGATACTCAGACAAACTCCTTCACTGCACTGGTAACAAGATGCTGGATCTTGCACATTTTAATAACAAGATGGCAGCTTTCATACAGAGGTCCTGTACAATCGGAATGATTTTACCTGCTTATGTCTGAGTGACCAAATTTAGTCCATATACTGAATGGAACCTAATAGTCAGTGCTCAGATTTTATATACGCAAACTATGCAAGTTGAGTACGGCCCCACAGCTTGTGAGGGGACCCATTGACCAGCAGGGGGCCTGCAGAATGTCTGTATGATAATGATCTGGCATAACTCCCCCCATCGTTGTTTTTCTGAAGATACCCCCCACCACCACCACCACCCGCACTGCTTGTTTGATGGGGCATAACCCCCCGCCCCAAATACCACACCCCATCACTGGTTTACTTTGGGGTCAACACTGCTGACAGTGAATAGCCATATGTACATTTTCTCACACTATCATTATACCTGATCATCACAAATGCATTTTGTTTCCTAAGAAGTTTCTCAAATTATCACTTTCTAAAATTTTGTTGGAAAATATACTTGGACAGCAGAGTGGAGAGCACTGCCACCTTACATCTCTGGGGCTACTGTAAATGTCTACTAAAATTTACATAACTGATAAAAGTGATCACTGTGACAGTGAACTGGATAAGCAGTTATGCAGGATGAATGGATCTGTAGTTAAAGTGGAGGTACTTCTTCATATCCAATATTACTGCTTCCAGTCACTTAAGCACTTTTGGTAAAATGTTGAAAAGTGACTGCACAAAACAGCGAATTTAATATTTTGACATTTCACTTCTGTGAGTTTTATTTCTGTATTCCGACGTTCTTTCTTGAAGACTGGGATATGCTGTAGAACAATATTTATCGTATATAAATTGATTTTGGCATTGCTTACCTGAAAGTTTCCCGCATAATCATCCAGATTCTCGCCTTTCTTGCCCTCCTTCAGCGCAACGAGAGTAAATCCACTGAAATAAGCGGAGGCAGATGCGTACAAAGCCACTAGAAATAAACAAGAACAAATCAACTGGATCAGGGGTCGACTAAAGCTGAAATAAATACGCCCATAATGCAAATACAATTAAGATCACGTTATAGTAGAATATGCATGAGTTTTAACAGGTTGCTATAAATGCTTATTGTAAGAACCAAAATGCAAGAACTGTCCCGTTACCCTTCTAGTGTGTTAAAATGTATTCTTCAATAAAGAAACAAAATACCTAAGATACCTGGCTAAGGTCACCGGCATTAATACAAAAATGTGCAGCTATCTTTATAACACACACACACACACACACACACACACACACACGGGACGTGTATGTAAAGGTATGTGCGCCAGACAAAAGTAAGCAAAGTTTGTATGAAATTAACGAAACTGATAACTTTCACATTATGTTTTCGGTAATGAATAAATAACCAATTAATTGACTTAAGAGGGCGGCTATATGAATAATGGGACGAAAGGAAACACTGAATATCCACCAATCCAATTAAGATCGTTGTAAAGTACCTAAAGGGAGTAAAACTAACACATTTCTGTTTTTTTCAGGAATAAAACGGTCTGATTGAACGCGTTTGCTTGAAGACAATATCATGCCATGCCGTTTTCAATGATGAGCTACTACTTTTGAGAAGCGAATGACTTAACCGTGAATTAATCAGCGTAAATGCAAAACTTACAACATCACAATACTTCTCGTAAACGCAGTAATGTATCGCATTAAACTGCGAGCGCACCGGAATAAACTCAGACAGAGATGATGTGGAACGCACGAGAAGTACGTCAATTTTAAAGAAAGTTCACATGAAATGGATGATCATTTTATACCTCTATAGGTGTTTCCAGGTTGGTAATGGTGTGGGTTTCCTTGTACCCTAAGACGAAATTCCCTAAAAGCTTCCCTTGCGGCCGGAGGTACGACCCTATTGCGAAAAGCACGCCGGTGTGTTGTCGCATCTGGCTCATCTTCAGCACAAACTGAGTATGTAAAATGACAGAAAAGATATAGTAAAAGCAGTTCACGCTGATTAAACACTCTTTGAGTCATCGTATAACGCTATTTTGTTCTTCGAGAACTCAATACAAGAACGTCAAGGTAACTGAAAACAAAATGACAGAAATATCTTCGCCAAGATCAGATATTGTCAAACTTCTAAGTTTCTCAGGCTTCTTTCAGTTGGCAAAAATACAGGCATCTTTCCCAAAATAAGCGGTTCTGAATCCGGTGGACCTCCTTGCATAAACTGCAGCTCGTCGAAGCACAGCGAGATGGTCTCCCAAAATCGGGACATGAACTGAATGTAAGGAGTGGGGCAAATTTAAACGAAGCCCTGACTCTGGTGAAGCACACCGTTCACCAGGCAAATAGTCTGATTAATAATGCATGAAAACCGCCTCTTTGTATGTCCCCTGCCTTGGGTAATTTGTTCTCGCAGTTCTACTGGAGATGCTGATGCAAAATAGAGTTTGGATGTTTGGAATTAATACATATTTAAAATGTAATGTATAAACAAAATCGTATGATCTGGAACAGAGTCGGCATTAAAATCCTTATTATTATTACTAAGCCGACGACCCTGACCGGGATAAACGGTTAGAAGAATTGCATATGGATAGATTTAAGTGGCGATGTGGACTTCTGGCGACCATCTATAGACGGCACTAGATATGCCAGAGGTCCGTTCCACAAAGCGGGTTTAACAAATCCTATAGTCACACAGACTCTGACTGGAGAAAATTGAAAGCCCGACTAGAGGATTTGTCTATTCCCCGAATGTCAGGTTAACAAATCTGGCTAAGTCAGAAATCCTGCTTTCTAGAATAGACCCCAGAACCTTCTGATCTCTGTACAGGGTCTTCATGCTTTGCAAAAGCATGGTCCTTGTGACAATTTCTGACCGTCACCCTCCTCTTTTACCTTCAGTTTTTTAAAGCCTTATGGTCTTCATGGTATCATCATCATACCATTATTAATAATTATTATATCTTTCTAACAACAACAACAATAATGTTTTTGAATTCCACTTGCTTCTTTTCCATGCAATTTGTGGTATTCCCAAAAAAATTTACCAGCACAAAAGTTGTTTGAACGCAATGTGTGTTCAAATCTTAATTTTCTGGTTTAAGTGTGGTGTCATCAGCATTTTGAAGGTTGCAGATGCTTCTTCCTCCAATTTTGAGTCCAAAGTTGTCTTTTCTGATTCTGATGTTATATGTTCTGTGTACAACTTCAATGGTGATAGCATTCACTTATGCAATGACTCAGCGTTTATTTTCATCCAGATTTGCATCAGTCTTTCCCCGAGATCTTGTAATGATGATGGGGGAGTCGAGCCACAGTCTTCACCATACCCCAAAGGCATGCAGTGGGGTTATGGTCAGGACTCTGTGGAGGCCAAATCATGTGTGAAAATGGTTTTTCATGCACCCTGACCTTAACCCCACTACAAGCCTTTGAGATGTGGTGGAGAAGACCATACGGAGTGGGTCAACTCTCCCATCATCAGTACCAGATCTCAGGGAAAGACTGATGCAAATCTGGATGAAAATAAACGCTGAGTCATTGCATAAGCTTATCAAAACAATACCAAGATGAATGCACGCCATAATGAAAACTAAAAGCGGTCCAATGAAATTATTAAGGTGTGCAACTTTTTTTTTTTTGGTCGGGAAGTGTATAGTATAACATAATCAACAGAACTGAAGGCTTTACTGTAATCAGTACAGCACACATTTACCTGCTTATGGTACTGACTGATTTTGAATAAAAAGCTGACAGACTAGTGCAAACAGTTCTGCTAAGATCAGCCTAGTGACCTGTGCTTAGAGCAGCTCACACACTGTCCTTCAGCTGGGTTAGACTCAACCACTGCACTGTGATGACCCTCTCAAATTCCTAAAATGCAGGAATCTTGATCGCATAAATTCTGGAAGTAGGCGTCTGAACTGGTGGTCTTCCATGACAAGCCAGAATTTCACACACGTGATAAGTACGTATCTAGAAATTGCATATTATTTAATTGCATAACCATTAGCCTCATGTGTGTACATCTTAACACTTAAAAAACATCTTGGGAAAGCAGAAGTTGGAGATGAAGGATAAGCAAAACCATTTCTGTAAATAGGAAGCTACATGTGTACATATTTATACTCAGCTGTGGGGGTGTATGGCACAGTGTCTCTGTGTGTGAGTGTCTATTTGCTTATTCTGGAATACTTGGTAAGGTCTTCTCGAGCGTTGTTTTGCACAGAGGCATGTAGCAAACTAGAGGGTGTTTCATAAGCCTCCATCTCCGACCTGGCCACTGTAGTTACAACCAGTATTTAGCAACTGGCTTCTTCAGTTAACGGGAAGAACAATGAGCCCATCAGGCACTGAAGATCAGATACAAAAGAACATGTATTTGAATGCCAAGATCACTCTACAGAACACACCTAATTCCCCATTCCGTTTACAGAATAGACACCTTTTTCTCCATCCACTGTACAGAACCCACACATGGAAATTAATTTGCTTTCTGTATGTAAAGGAACACTCTGGCAGGCTGAAGCTAATGATGTCTGGTGACCAGCTTAAAACTACTGAGAAATAAGAAGAAGCTAAAGGTCGACGTGTTGTGTGAAGAAGAGTTTCCTAAGAAAATTTGCTTACCTAACTGGAGAAATTCAGTAGTGTGTTCGGGTTGGAATTTGGTTCATATTTCAAAGAGACCCTCATCAAGTATAGAAGGTGGCTTAGAACTGGGGAATCCGAGCATCATTCTGGTCAGAATGTCTCAGCAATATCTGACTATATGACTATGCTGACAAAGAGCCTCTATAGTAGATCAATAAAATATGAATAAAAGCTGCCATCTGCTCTGTGAAATAATGGATTCAGTCCTATCATGTTGCCCCTCCTTTGGTTCACAGTGAAGGAAGCAAAAAAAGCCCTACTTCTCCACACTGGGGGAGGGGGCACCCCACTGTGTGGTAAATCAGTTGATAAGGTATCTGTAAGACTGTACGGCTAGATTACAACATGGCTATAGGTGCAGTTTAGTCAAAAAGATGTGCCTGTCCGCTGAGCAACCCAACTACAGTTGAAACTTCAATTAAAACACAAATTTGATGTGTAGGCCTCCTGTTCAGAGAACCTTCCAGCCAATTACATGTATCAGCCATGAGGAGGCTGAGTATCTACTGGATTAACCAAGGAGAAACAGTGGCCACGATGGTGATTACATGTCCAGAAGGTTTCATCAGTTTCATCAATGGTCTTGTGATATTCCCAAGGAATATTTTCCATTTCTCTGCATTCAGGGTTAGATAGGTAGTAAACAACAAAGATCTGGTTAAACATCTGACCTTTCTGCAAAAGCACTCCACAGTAACCACAGTCCATTTCTTTGCATTTCAGACTATTTCAGATGTCTAAAAGCCACTTATTGATGAATCACAGGCTGCTTGATTTCCACCGATGTTTCTCTTTAACTACAGCCATTGACTATGGGAACAATATTAGACTCTTACAATCATTAAAATCACACTTTGCCTGCTTTGTACTGTAGTGACCATCAGGGATGACTGAAACAGTACACAATATGTCACAGCACAGGTGCAATCTCACAGAGGTGTCACAAACACAGGACTCTACTCCAGATTGGACAAGTGGAAGGTTTGTGCCATTCCATACTGGGCAAATTAAGAGAAACATTATTTACACTAATACAGTCTACATCTGTAATCTGAGCTCAACAGGATCTTCATTTAAATCCAAAATATACAACAAAGGAGGTCCTACCTGTCAGAAGAGGGAAGTCTTTCAATACTTTAATGATTTATAGCTCTGGTTTATTCTTAAGCCAGACCGATACACATCATAAACATCATGGGATAACAGAAAGATGTGTGTGTGTGTGTGTGTGTGTGTGTGTGTACATGTTTATTATCACATTGTGTTGGCACAATGTCTTCACAAAGAACAAGGAATGAAAACCTGTTTTCTTTTTACCTTTTTAAACATCTGTTATGTCCCCACAAGGGAAAACTCAATGTAATAAAAATGCAATCAAAAAACCTCAACAGTAAAAAGCATTTGTATTTTCTGGGTTACTTATCGTTAAGATCAGGGCTTGATAAGGGCTAGGGTTGTTATAATCAGGATTAGGGTTAGGCCAACAGAAATGAATGGAACAACTCCACAAGGTGATAAAACCACAACTGTCTGTGCAGCTTAAAACTTAATTTTCACATAAAAGTATGTGTCATATTAACAGCAATCCGGTGTCTTCTGTCCAAATAAAAGGTTAATTAAAACAAACAGTACTGTAATAATACACACACAAGAGATCTTGCACTATTCACACAAAGCAGAGCAAGTCAAAAGTGCTTGTTTCACTCATCAGGGACCAAAGATCCCTCTTTGCTTGCTAGTTTGTGGCGTAACGATTAACCTCATTTTGATTCTAATTATGAATTCAGTCTATTATGTAAAATTACAAAAGTTATGGCAGAAATCATGCTGAATTTTAAAGTTACTACAAACTAATGAACATGCTGGGTTGAGGTAAGAATCATGTCAGCTAGCAGTAAATTTAGACCAGAATACACATCCCTTCAGACAGTAGATCTAATGCAGCTACCTCACTTACAGATGTGGTTTTGTACCAAAGCTACCTAGAACTTCTAACCTACTACAGAAACACATGAGGAAGCTAAATGTATAAGGAATAAAACTTTCGCTAAGTTTTGTGCTATATTCAAACGTGTCTCATACACCACCTTTCACACGGTCCCCAGAAGAGCTTCATTCACATGTTTACTGGAGCACACGTCGCATTTAGAATGCCATCTGCAACCCAAAACACCACCTCTGCTGTCACCTCATTATCACTGCTTCCCGTCACATGCACAGACCTACCTCAACACCTCGCAGGTGCTTTTTCTGATGGATCTCTGAGGAGGTTCACAGCTGGAAAGTCATCTTGATGATTTTCTTGCTTGATCATTTAAAGGAATCAGGGAAAATGATTTTTGGCAATAAATGAGTCATTTCACGCATGGACGCTGCTTTTATTGAGTATCACAGAGGTGGTTTTGTTCTGATAGCTGTCTCTACAGGGAACAATGGAACAAAACAAAAGACTGTAGAGACATCATCAGTCTTTCTAACTTGTTTGATTGGCAGCTGCCTATCTTCACCTCTAGATTTGTATACGTACATCATCCTTCTTTTTAATGGGTACGGAAGCAAAAGCAGTACAGGAGTTCAGTAAGAGTACATAGATATGACAGAATAAACTCTTCCTCATTTAAGATGTGTCTATTGTATAATTGTTTGCTACCTAGTGAAGGCCATGTATGGATACACATGAATCTCAGTTCACCTCTCTACCACGATGGGGTAGGCTGCGTGAAGGCTTCAGTTTTAAATATTAATTGAATCTGTGCCATAGTTTTATGAACTACTGACAGCAAGGGGAAAAAATATATTAAACCAAATTATTCATAACATTATAATATCTCATTCTAGTGATACTTCAATAATTCAAAGGTTTATTTAAGAGATTAAAATGGAAAAAAATGTTAAGTTTGCTTTAATCAAAGACTATCATTATACTGCAAGTAGTGTGACATATTTCACCTGCTGGTATTCTTAGATTCTCAGTCGCTCAAAACAGAAAACTTTTAACAAATTTAACAATAACACAAGGTATTCCTTCCATGGTAACCAGTTGGACTGTTTTACTGCTTTTCAGAAAACATGTTCAACCAATGAACCAGAATTTAAGTATCAGCTAATTACCTGTCAGTGCTTCAGCCGATTGCCATCAACTGTCATTGCCAATGAGACACCCAGGTGCGGTGTGTTGAGATGTCAGGGTCCCCAAAACATTGACAGGCCCTGGGCTGTATCAACCCACTGCAAATTTCGATATGCTATACTCTGAAACAGAATGGAAGAGTCTCATTATGGAAGAGCTCTTTGGCAAAGGCACCAAGCAGAGCTACAGTGATTGAAATAATAATAAGTTAATAAGACAGGACCTAAGAGAGCCATACCAGCAAATGCAGGAAGAAATATTCTACAGGAGTTGTGGGGTATGTGGTTTGTGCATGGGCTGTGTCATTTGCTTGATTATGGTCTTTTGTGTAAACCCACTGTGCACTGAATATGGAGCTTAGTAACCGTTGCTAAGATAAAGATAAAAAGATGAGCTTGACATAATGTTCCAGAATTAAAAAAAAAAAAACAACATGCTGCAACTTTTAATTATCAGTCCTGGTGCTAATTCTGCTTTAGGGTTTCATATTTTAATAAGTTTTATGACTTCTTTCTGATAGCTTGTAACAAATAAACTGAAATGCACCACAGCTCTAGCATCGATCAGCAAACCTTAGTTGTATAATTGGTCTGGTGTGTTTATATCACTACTCGAAAAACAGCACAAGTTGTATTGCTGTCTCACCTTGTCCGTATTCCTTAATTCTGGGAGTCTGGCAAAAGGGATTGGATCAGGGATATACTAACAGTGAGCTGACGGAGCCCCTGTCATAGCAGAACGAATTGTGTAGCATTGCAATAACAGATGAATATGAAGCAGAAATAGTACTCAGCCTTATTCTGGAAGTAATCTATACATGTTAATAATTTAGGCTTGAACTCTGAATGGTTTGAGTACTCTTTGTCAGACTCTTCTTAACCTGATGGCACTGTCTATACATGTTAATAATTTAGGCTTGAACTCTGAATGGTTTGAGTACTCTTTGTCAGACTCTTCTTAACCTGATGGCACTGTCTATACATGTTAATAATTTAGGCTTGAACTCTGAATGGTTTGAATACTCTTTGTCAGACTCTTCTTAACCTGATGGCACTGTCTATACATGTTAATAATTTAGGCTTGAACGCTGAATGATTTGAGTACTCTTTGTCAGACTCTTCTTAACCTGATGGCACTGTCTATACATGTTAATAATTTAGGCTTGAACGCTGAATGAT
>JAACJT020023494.1:0-22312 GCA_009936485.2 Gymnarchus niloticus | reverse complement strand
CCAGAGAGTAAGCCAAAGGCGACAGTGGCAAGGAAAAACTCCCTCAAGAGGAAGAAACCTTGGGAGGAACCAGACAAGATTAGAACCAGAACAAATTAGTGCTAAGGTTTTGCTTAAAATGCATTTCATGCAAATACTGAAGTAAATACTAGTTGTTATACAATGTCTAAAGAAACACATGCAATGCAGTGAAGTACGAGAAAAGGTACTTACATGGAGATGCTACCACGAATGCCAGCAAAATTCACCCAGGTTATGTTCAGTGTTTAAATATAAGAGAAAAATAATGACAGTTTAAAGGTATCCATCCATCCATCCATCCATCCATCCATCCATCCATCCATCCATCCATCCATCATCCAACTGCATATCCTGGTTCAAGGTGAGGGGGGTTAAAATGTTTTACACATGCATTTTATGTTCTGGGTAAACACAATTTAAAATATAAGCAACGTGTTGTTTTCTGTAACTTACCATTTATTATTGTTGATATAGTTATCTTATATGCATGTGATCCATAGTACAGCTTGTATTTTTCTGAGTAGTGCAACATGTAACCCATGCATGTCTTTATGCACCCATAATCGCATGCTCAAAGTAAAAACTAACTTGGTAATATTGAGTTTGTGGGCTCAATTATTTCTACAGCAAAGAACATGTAAAATCAAGCAAAAAAAAAATTTAACAGATGATACACTCAGTGAGAATTGATGAGTATTGACAGACTTTTAAACAAAAATAAACGTGGCACTGAAATGTGAAACACTGTCACCCCCCCTTCAGTTTAAGTCCTCATCATTGTCAAAAATGTTAATAAACCTCATGATTTCAGGTAAACTGATTCGACGATGGCACTCTTTGCAATATGTGAACGTCAAAACAAGACCTATCTACATGTTACAATGCTCTAGTGTGTTTCAATATAATTGTGAAGCAGGAAGATTTATCCAATAATTTGCAGAGTTTATAATGTTTCTGTTTATCCAATTTGTGAAATAAAAGTAATAAAAAGACATGTCATTGTGTGCATAAGCCAGGGCTAGTAATATACTGCAAATGCAGGTCCCGTTCTTGTGAATCTACAAGACAATAGCCCATACTTACCATACAGGGCCAGGCTTGCATTTGCGATGCCAAGCTTGTTTATGGCAACACATGAGTAGTTTCCGTAGTTTTCCTCTGACACGTTGAAGAAGACCAGCTTTGAAACCCTGTTGAGGCTTTCTATCTCAGTGTCATAGGAGCCATTGAGAACTCTGGAATGCAGTTAGTAAGGAATTCACTTCACATAGCCTGCCTTTTATTTGGAACAAAAGCATTTAACACAATCACAATCAAACATCACCAAAGAGCCATTTTATATTTTCATCAGGTTTTTTCTTTCTTGTTCCTGGAAGGAGCTAAAAAGCAAGTAATTATGGTTACCGTTCGTTATCTTTGTACCACTCAAACTCCGCTGCGGGTTCGGCCTCTGCCTTACATCCAAGTTCGGCCTGCTGGCCAAGGGGAACGCCGACGTCTTTGACCTCCAATACAGTGGGAGGATCTGCAGACAACAGTGAGGCAGCAAAGGCACAGGACGATCCATAAGCAAACGTCATTGAGTAACAGACTAATTTTGACACACTGAAACACTATTTAACAGCTGACATTTATGCAGAGCCGTCGCTAGACGTAAAATGTTGTTTAGCCCCCCCAAATAAGTGTATGTTATACATCTTCTCATTCAACATCTTCAAATTTCTTCTGGGGAAGCTTGGGACCAACCCCACATAGTTAAGACTTAGCCCTCCAAAAATAAATCTCTAGTAATGCCCCTTCATTTACGTGCTATGGATGGACCAAAACACTGCTTAACTTACAGTTGACTTTTAGCTCCATTGTTTTGGCAACAGTAGACACTTCGTTGTTAGCTGAGCATTCATATGTTCCTGCTCGGTGTCTAGAAACAGCCATGAATTCCAAGGACCCGTCCTTCGAATGAAGCATATAGGCTGAAAAGGCAAAGATAATAACTGGGGATAAGTTATCTGTACACCATCAAGTCTCCATCCATCTTTTAAAGACTTGATGTGAATTATAAACTTTCACGTCAGTATTTCATGATGTTGTCTTCATAGTGACAAGTGTTCTCGTCAAATGAATTGAAAACTATAAAAATGCAAGGATCTAATATTATTTTAATGAAGCTACAATGTGTAATGGCTTGAAACAGTACCTATACCAGGGCGATAGCAGATTATAGCCATCAAATATGCAGTTTTACTGAATTAACGGAAAGCAATTTCAACCATAACATGCATTTTTATTAAATTACAATTGTATGTTCTTCCAAGCAAATGTGTCATCTAAATGGCCTTCCAATAGGTCCATAATCTTAAAATCTTAGCAATATATTCTTCATTTGTATTGTATTCTTTGAGGTCGATAAAAAATTAAAAAGTGAAGCATTTAAACTATCCTTAAGCTAGAAACTCTGGAAACTAGTTTTGAAACTCTGCCACCATTTTCCAGCTGATGGTATCATGATATTGGCTCTATGACCTGATACACTTAAATGGTCTTCCACAAGCTCCAAACTACAGCCAGCCAGCCAGCCATCTTCCAAACCGCTTAATCTTATTCAGGGTTGTGGGGGGGGCCTAGAGCCTATACCAACAAGTGCCAGGCGGGGGGAACCTTGGATGGACTGCCAGTCCGTTACAGGGTACACCCTCACTCTGTGGCCATTTTAGAGTTACCACTTCACCTAAAAACGTTTGTCTTTGCACTGTGGGAGAAAACTGAAGCAACAGTATTATTCGCATCTTCGACAAACTGAAAAGTGCTGACATTAATAGCAAGAAACCTGAGGAAAAAAACACACACTGAGCACTGAAATGTCTTTCAGGCACAGAGATACTTGTAGATTTACTGACAAACTGCCAATTATGGAAAAAAATATCTAAAATATAAGCTCTAAAAATATCTAAAATATAAGATCTATAAATCGTCTTCACCTATTGGCAGTCGTCAGTTATCAGGCAAGAGAAAAGGAACCTTCCAATAATGTACGGTGAAGGAAGGGTATACTGTTCATCTTCTGCCTGGTTGTTGTCTATAGTAGGACCAGCTCTGCATAATGAACTTGGACGATGGGGAGGTCATGGGAGACACAAGGCCAGCCATTGAGTCATCACAGGATGGTGAGGAATGACCCATTATTCAGACAACAAGCTCACTAAGCTGAGGCTTCAAATGCATGTGTTTAGTAGTTTTTTTCTTTTTTAACAGAAATGAAAGTCTGAAAGCTAAACTTCTTAAACACAATTTGGTTCTCTCATGAAGGTCTTGATGTGTTTGATTCTCTTACATAATGAGATTTTTTTTCCCATAGGAAAGTTAGGGTGGGCCTGGCCCACTCAATCATGAGCTTGTCCAACCCCAAGCTTGGCAAACAGCAACCAGTCATTATGATTAAAAATAGGAAGGAAGAAATTCAAGATATTTTTTCACAACAGACGTTTTGATCTCTTACATCTACTATATAGCCCACCATACACCTTAGACGTGAAGCCAGGTGCACCACAACAGTCATCCTATGGAAATGTTCACCAAGGTCAAAACTCCACTAATTCTAAATAATGTGTTTCTGCAAAGTCTATTCTGGAAAAAGAGTTCAACTGACCAGCATCTATAGGATTATGTATCCTTTCTGCAGGATGGTGTATTAAGCTTAATTGTTTTTTATGCATTTTTTTTTATGCTAGCGCTCTTTATTTGCAGTAATGCAGCTAATAATGCTAAGTCCATTAGGTCCATAACTGATATCCCAATGTTCCCAAGCACTGATCCAATCTCCCACGTTAAATGCTGCCTTTCCTGCACCATCTGTCTGTCACCTTTTCCAGGCAAGTAAAGCAGCCCAGAGAATGGACCCTCAACATGGAAGCAGGTGCTGGTTCAGCTGGAACAAAATCTAAATATTTACATAATCATTGCCCAGATGAAGGAAAACAAATCTTTGGCAGCTTGTACACAGTATGCTGGTGGAGCCACCTTTGAGCCATTTTGTGCTTATTCAGGATCATCCCCTTCATTCCCAGTCAATCCCCCGGGAAGCCAACCTCATATTCAAGTGCTTTAATTTCATGAGGCTTAACAAAACAATTTTCTACATCTTTTTTGATGCATCAATATATTGCCTACAGTATGCGTGTGTGTGTATGCCTTGTAATTAGTGATGAAACAAATAAGTCTTCAAAACCTTGAACTAACCAATAAATCCTGGTGATAGGGTTTTGAAGCCTCAGCACCAACATTGATTGGTCAGTTCAGGACAATCCCATCTACCATGGGTTTTGAAGCAGCATTGGTCAGGTAGTTCAGGATACTCCCACCCACCACACCTTATTTATCCCATCATCACTACTTGTAATCCAGGGTGTTCCTCCCATCTACCCTGTGCTTCCTGGGATGGACTCCAGGCTTAATGCAATGCTGTATTGGACCAGTGTTTATGATGGATGGATGTTTTTATGATATTGTCATATACAGGTGAAGGTAGTGTTTAAACTAGAAGTGATCCAATATCAAGGTCATGATTCCATCAAAACCATATTTTACAAACATTTATGATGGATCAATGAGACATTTCTACCCCAAACATAAGCATATAAGTTGGATATTTCCCATATATATGGTTTTCAGTTTTCACAAATAAATACCAGTTATGAAATAGGTTAGTGGTACATCACATCTATATAATTCATCAGCCAATCCGATTAATGTATAGCTAGCCTTGTTGGTTCCAAACAGAAGGAGGCATTAATACACCCTCGTATAAAATCAGTTGTAAGGCTGTAGACACACTGGCCCTGTTGCCCCCCAGGGGGGAGATAGTGAAGTTGGCTCCAGGGTGACTGAATTCACAACCTCATGTCGATCAGGCCTCCACCTCATGGAGGGGGAAACTACCTACATATTGACACCCTACTGGAGACACATCCTGCCCCTCACTTCCCCTACTCAGGAAGAAGGAGATGACCCACAGGACGGATCCCCACAGGGTAACCGATCCTGCTCTCCCTTCCCCAAACTCAGGACACACAAAACTCATATAGAATTCTTGCACAGTAACGGTAAAAGACAGCAATATGTATATTCATGTTTGGTCTCATTTGAATGGTCTCAGTGCGACTGGTATGATGGTCTCAGTTCAAAAACAGTACGTTGTATCATTTTAAAGATATAAAACTGTAGAGAAATCCTGTCCTTGTCACAAGATCCAGCCCCCAGAAACATCAAAGACACAGGGCTACCTGTTGTTAAAGTCAAGGGGGCCTCCAAACTCAGGATTCGAATACCATTTGTCCTATGGTCATCTGACCAATGATTGGATCATTTAAATGATAACACAACACTTGGCCTGATATTTAAGGGAGCTAAACATTAGAGAGGGGGGTGCTTCTGTATTCAGAACCTCCCACATAAGACGTGGGCTTAGCCTACGCTTTACATGTAGCCATAATGGAGTTTTCCTGTAATCAGGACTCTCATACAGCTCTGTGCGTTAATATCTGCAGCCAGATCCCTTTTCGCCTTTACTGTATGTAACTTCTGCTGGATATGTACCATTTTGTCTTTTGCATTATTCCATCATTTATGATACTATGTATGTTTCTTTGTGATATTAGATACTTATGTGGCCACGTAGTTTGATCTTTGTCTTGTTTAATTGGAATTAATTCACGTTATGCCTACCCAGCTAATAAATTGTGTTCTGTTTAATTCTTGTCTGTCTGAAATCGTTATCTCTGCTGAGTTCTTCATGGTGGTGTTCTTGCAATCCCTGACCAGGATTAGGCAGTTATACTGGCTCTGAGCAGCTACACTGTATTGCACAGACGTAACTGGCGCACAGCCTCTGAGTTGTAGATCTACCAGACATACCGCACTTTGGTGGTCCCTGAGCTGTATCAGTCAAACAAGCTGACAATTCCCACCAGCCTCTGAGTTGGCGAAATTCAGCATACGTGACGTTAACGTAGCCAAACATGCTGGGCCCCTGAGTTGGCGAAATTCGTCATATGTGATGTTAACGTAGTCAGACATGCGGACAGCGAGAACCAGCCTCTGAGTTGAACCGGTAAGACATACTGCAGTAGCCTCTGAGTAATAATAGTTACGCACGCTGAGGCCTGGGTAAACTATTTGGACATGCTGCATCGGTCCCTGAACTGGGTGATCTAACAGGTTGTTATGCAGACTATGTGGTCAACCAGTTATACCGAACCTAGCGGTCCCTGAGCTGGATAGACTCAAACATGCTGAGCATGCGTCAAGTTCGTAGTTATCACCCAGTCCCTGAACCGTCTGCCTGGTTCCATATTGTGCTGGGCTTTGCTCAACTGGCCAGGAGCAAAGCCCTGAATGATACCGATGCCCGGAGACAAGAGTAACTGAGAGTAAGGCATGTCTTGATATTATCAGAACCAACCTAAATTTATTAGAGATCAAGGCCACTGCATTATAAATTAATAAGTAAATTATATGGAGTCAGATTAAAATATGTTTATCTTATATTCAGTTTAACTAAGGTTTTAAGCCCTTTCCAGACGCGCAAGGAAGAACCTACACGCATTTTTACCTTTGGCTATCCACTTGGATTCCGACGTTGGGCCAGGGGGCGGCTTACCCTTACACAGTCCTCGTGAGGGGCTGAGTCAGGTGAGAGCCAGAGTTTGGTTGTATGTAAATGTTTGTGTTGTTTGTTTTGGCAATAAGCGCTACACCAGGGGCTGAAACTCCAGACTTACAGCTGAGAGTGAGGAGGAAAGTCCTGTCCAAGCAAAAGTCCAACGTGTTTTTGTTTGTTTTTTCCCCAGGGGAAATTGCAGTGTTTTTTGTTCAACTGGAGATTTTGACTTGATTGGTTGCATGTATATGCAAGCATGTACAGTCCTGTGTAAAAGCCATAGGCAGACAAAGAAGATTATGTTTAAATCATGTTCATGTTGGTCAATGTGTGTTAGTTTACGTATCTCAGAACCTAACTTCACATCACCCTAGAATTTACAGTTAGCATCCAACATCCTCAAGTTCTTGTGGTGCTCAACTAGAGTGCACCTTGTTTGGTTAATCAATACCCCATAAAGTGAATTACCTACTTAAGGGCACAAGTTAAGTGAGCTGGTGGTGAGAAATAAAGAATACATGGAAACACTGAGGAACTGGATGTTTGGAAACCAAAGTTTTGTTCTTCAAGCTGTCCAAACAAATTTCAATAACATTTTGGAGAAATTCTTGGTACATTTTACTGTATTGATGTTTATTTGCATATATTCTATTCCTAAAATGTGTTTTTCTGAGCAAATATACCTTCCTGCTCAGATAAATGGCCATAAACATTTTCTCTGCCTTTGTCACATCAGCACCAGCGCTCCGGGTCCCCTGGGCAATGACTGGGGTTTCTTGTGTGCATCATGTTCCCTTGTTGTGTTTTCCAATAGCCCATACCCTGATTTCCCTCATGTGTTCCACCAATGTCTTGTTATTTAAGTTAGTGTCTTTCCTGTTGTCTTGGCCATGTGGTTGTTAGTGCTGCTGCCAGTCTTGTTCCCAGTTTGTGCGTTGTACTTGTGTACCTCTAGTTCTTTGCTTGTTAGTCCCCTATAGTCTTGCCTGTTCATGCCCTAGTCTCCATATTACTGCTCCTGTTTTCCTTTAAGTCTACTGCCTTAGTTACCTCACTGTATTTAGAGCAGAGCCCAGTGGTTCTATTGTGTTTATCCTTGTGATTAATGTCCTATTGGTACTTGCACCTGCATCCTCACCACCTGTGTTTCTTGGCCATGCCATGCACCACTGAGTCCAGTGACAACCATGAGAGTCTGCCTAAGACTTGTGCACAGTACTATACATCCCTCATCACTGGCAATTGCATTAGAATAGGCTGATCAAATACATAGTTTGGATAATCAAACATACATGACAATACCCAGTTTGTAAGAATCAAAGTGCAATTAGGCCTACAATTAAATTACTGTATGCAAGGTTAACTGGCCTCTCCTTCATAGTTATGCTGCCATATACAGTTATGCCGGGGCTCTTGCTGTTTTATTGCACTTATTCTGCCATCTTAAATTACTGCTCTGCTCATGCACATTCTCTTTCTTCCCTGCCCCGGTCTTTGGGGTGCTCCTTTCAGAGATTTGGACTCAAGAGATCCCCTTAAACATTGTAGTGATTATGTGTTTCTTGATTTGTTTTTCAGAAGAAAGAGTAAATGAGCATCACAAAAAGAAATCGGCCACAACAGTCAGATTAGTGTCCTTATAGAGAACCTCCAAATGGAGAACAAGCAGGTTGCCTAGTCACCTTTTGTTCATTGTAATTCAGTTTCATTAAAAACTACAAAAATAAACAGGAAATGACTCCACTATGAACAAACTGCGAGAAAAGTGACAGAGTGGGTGAGCAGGTGTGTGATGAGAGAAGAGAACACTCGAAGCCGTACCTGTCGGTGACAGCCGTCTCCAGGTTACAGTGGGCTCTGGATTTCCACTGGCGATGCACTCCAGACTGACATTGGTGCCCTCGATCGCCATGACATCATCTGTCAAATACATGATCTTGGAAGGCACTTGAAGAGACACCGAATGGAGAATAAGGGTTAGTCTTTATTGCCGGTTATAAAATTACTGAAACACGCAGATGTCTTGTATTAAGCTTCAAAATTACTAAAGTCTGATAAAATTATTAACAGCTTTGGTTAAAAATGCAGATGATTTGGAAACTCTACATGACCACTGCATACATGTTACTTAGCACATGTGCATGCTACATGCAACATAGTTGTTTAGACATTACATGCCAAGTGTGCATGCTGCACATAGCATAGCTGCCAATAATTTACATTACAAAAGTGCATGCTTTACATTATAAATATGCATACTCTGTCTAACACAGCTGTATTCTAATATCTGGAATAGTAAGAATATGAAAATTGCCTTTTAGATACTGAATTCAGCTGAGATGACTGACTTTGCTGTAATTTTTCTTTAACATGTTAATTGTAGTGTGGTTACATGTTTCAGGTTTAAGTTGAGAGAGCTCCCCTTTAAATTTTAAAATGCCCCCAAGCAGACACTGATGTGCCACGCTAGTACTGCACACGTAACAACAGATGTTTTTATGAAATGAATGCTGCAGAAAAATGTGGGGTGAAATTCGCACCGTGGACGATAATGTGCACCAGGATTCTCTGCAGCCTGTGCAGGGTCTGTGCCAGACAGACATACAGCCCCTCTTCGTATTCGCTCACGTTGTCGATCCTGACGACAAACTCCTCATCACTCAGCAACTCTAGGGTGACCCTCGGGTCCATTGTCCACTTGCTCTCCCCCGTGTACAGGAGGACCGATTTGTTCAGCCAGGCTGTGCGTATCACTGATTTGTCCTGCGGACACCTGAGAAAATGATGGTAGAGCCACAGTGGGGCCTTTCCTTCATCCTCAACCTTCATTTAAATTTCTGCCGCAATCCTTTATGTGCATCTCGAAGATGATTAGAGATCACCAGAAACTTGTCCATGGCAGGAATACACAGGAGTGACTAAATGTAAGTTAAGCTGTAATTGCTATACAAACTCAGTCTTTCTTGGCCGCTAAGAGACTGTCAAGAAGAAGGCGGAGTAACAAACTCAACTGCATCCTGGGAGTCTGAGAAAAACCTTTGGTTCAAAAACAAACTCACAAGGAAGGATGAAGTGGGAGGAACAGGATTTTATCATCAAAATTATACACTACAATAGAATGTGGCCATTTTAAATATTATGTTCTTTACCTTAGTAAAAAGGCAAATAAATACAAAAATATGTCTCCTATCGATCTTCATATCAGTGACCCCATAATATGTAAACTCTGGATTTGTACACACAAGCACATAGAACAGTATACTCTATGAACAGTGTCCTAAAAAATGTCCACCAGAACTGCTGCATGCTCAAGACGTGGTTTCTTTGGTGGACTGAGTTCTAAGGCACAGTGCTAATGTGATGTGATGATGTGATCGGTCTTGAGATGATGGCTTTCAGAAGGAGCTGGCCTGGATAGGGTGCAATTTATTTCCATTACAGAAGGATGGGCGTCCCGGCTGTTGTGTCTGCCCCTGTCGCCAGTAGGCCTGCACCCTGCCTCAACAGGCACCGTGAGGGCTAACTCTATCTCACCGGGCTTGCCTTTAAACCACAAGGCCCGTCTTTTCCTCTGTATCACTGCCAATGTGCTTCTGTAGAATATAAATCAACTTTTGCCTTCTGGATAAAATTAGGACACAGTTAGACAAAGTCAAAGTTGTAAGCTGTAGGCATTACTAGACTCTCAGGTAGACTGAATCAGACTGCCATCTTCAGCAAGGGTTAACGAGACAATAGATAACAGTGATGTTGACAACAGTGACTAAAAGCCTCAGTTTTAGGGTACAATGGAAATGTAAAATTACCGTCCGTCAACCTCTCCAACAGGTAGATGAATGAAGCTTTATAAGACCATGATCCTTTGGGAGAAGCGGCATTTTTAATGACTTGACTGAGATCAAAAACAGCATTAGTGCTCTGAACAACAAAGAGGATAAGCATGCAACTGTAATACTTGATTTGGTATTGTAAAGTTGTTTTTGATTCACATAGATATCCTCAATGTCTTTTATATCCAGAATAATAAAGTCTGCAAAAATTCCTCTTTTTTATGCTAGCCATACATAACAATAAACATGCAGAATGAAAAGAGGATAAACCATGTGGTACACAGTGGAACAGAACAGAAAAACACCATAAGGTGAATTCACCACCATTCACTAGTCCCTTAATCTGTATTCTGTAAACAGCTGGAGCCTGTGATGTTGGGAGGAGTCGATGCCATGCTGAGAAGGAACAGACACCCCAGACAGGATGATTATCAGAGTATAAATAGACACACCCACCATCAACCTGGAATTACGAGCGTCATCTTGAGAAGTTACTCAGAATGAAGTTTGTTATTTCACCTTAATGGATGTGGGATCCACCTTTAAACTGTTTCTCCTAGGGCCTATTCCAGACAGCATGGGGCACAAGTAGAGGTATAGCCTGGACGGGATGCTAGCCCATCACACACACACACACACACACACACACACACACACACACACACACACACACACACAGAGTCCTATATGGATATAGATCCAATGGATTTCATGGACATTTTCATCAAATGTATCCCCCAGTAGGTTGCCCAGCTGTTATGGGGATTTAAGGGAGTTGTAAATGCAGCCCACGAATAGATTCTGCTAACACTTCATTACAGAAGTACCACAGTATTTTATGACCAACATTTCTTGATGTGTGGGCACTAAATAAATCATACCAATGCCTTACAAGCCAAGGAACAACTAATTGAAAATTTAAATGTGGAAACCAAAATGGCTTGGAAATGCACCGCATACAGAAGACAGAGTAGATAGTAGAGGACAGAGACGAGAGCAGAGGGCAGACAGTCTTACATGGCCTCATGAAATGTGATGTTTTTTACTGCCTCTCTTTCATCACTGTGCTAGTTAATCAGGAGAGTATGCACCTGGGATAAGATGGAAAAATCTAAGAAGCACAGTCACACTGTCAGTCCAGCTGTTCATGCAACAGTGATGGGACAAAGGAGACTTCTAGATTCTAACACTGAATATGCATGTTTTAAAATGCTTAACAGTTAGCCACATTTTAATTTTCTTAATTTCTTAATTTTTTCTTTACAATGTAATGTTATACCTTGACAAATAAAGAAAAATCACACTCCAGTTAAAGTTACTGTGAAAGCTACACTTAAACTGTAGAATTCTACAGTGGCTTTTTTGGACAGGTGAGGAAATACTTGGCATATAGACTTTTCAGTGCATGATAGAGAATGAATGTCCATAGACAATAATGATCCAGTAGCGACATCTGCAGGGGAATGTTGGTATTAATGTCAGTTACCATTTTTTTGCCTTGATATCCTAAAACATATTGGCAGGAGACATGATTTTGCTCTCTATTGACTATACTAAGAGAGAGAATTAAAGATAATGTGGTTAGCAAACTTCCGACTGATATCTTGTGTCTCAGCTTAACCTAATTTCACATTTACAGTTATTCCCTTACCCATAGATTCACAGATGGACACAACGCAATTACATGGAAATTACACAGCTAACTCTACGTAGAAAAATTAGACAAAGAATTCAGCCATGACTAATCAGATTGTGCCACCAACCTGAGGAAGACTGTTTCCCCTTGGCGCACTGTGATATTGCCCAAAATTGCATCCGAATGGAAGTCCATCTGACTGTCAACTTGCAGTCCTGCGTAGGAGGGAGAGGGATGGAATGAACATCAGGTTTGATGTCAAGACAACCATGTGCTAATCATGCTAAGGTAAAATATATATGTATATATATATATATATATACCTTAGCATTTTATGGCTGAAAATCCCCTTGTAGGTAGGATTTAACCTACTGAAGTGCAAATTAACAATATATTTTAATTTTTAATGCAATTGTATACCAAAAACGGAACATTAAATAAACGTCGATTGGAACGTGTTGTGTCCTTTGGCCAACTTTTAAAATATGCAAATATTTCAGGCGTTTGGCCCTCTGGGTTAGGTGTGTTTCTCCATGTTGCTGGTCCAAATCCTGTGGCTGGCAGAGGACTCAAATCATCGTTGAACCCCTGAGCAAGGACCCCAACCCCTAAAATGCTCCAGGGGTGTCAGATAAATGGCTGACTCTCACTCAGACGTGTGTCTCACGGAGAGCAAAGTGGCATACATGTAAACCACATTCCCGTGTACTGTAAATTTAAATTTCAGTTTCAAGAGAGCACTAAATCCTCATCAACTAAATTAACAGCAGCTACTTTTCTCTGTATGTAAAGTGCTATTTTTCACAATGAGAAGTAAAAATAAAAGGCATGTGAAGACTTCTGTTAAGCAAAATAAGACACCTATTATGACACCTGCTGTTTGAGCAAAACCAATAAACCGCTAAAAATACAGTATGTTACAACTAAGTACATAACTAAAGGCTTAGTTAGCATGATTGAAGGGAGAAACATAATTTGAAATTAAGATAAAAATGTAGTGGGTGTTAGCGAAGTCATTGGCAGATATAAAATGAATATTTTGAATTTGAAACTGGATAATTAGTAGGTTCCCTTTGATGGGTGCAGATCATAAATAGATTAGATGCTGCAGCACAATTCTGAATTTGATGTTGCTAGTCATTCAGTTGCTACATCAGACTGTGCTACATGACAGCGTAGTGGTGCTTAGCCACACGAACACTTGCACACACACTAACTCTTACTACAAATCTCTCCAAACAGGGCAGACGTCCACACAATTAGACCGTGACCTGCTTTCTGTGCCAGTGTCTCTGATTGTAAATGGGCCTCTGTCTTGGGGATTTCAGATCTGTTGCGCCTACGGAAAAATGCAAATGCACTCTGCATTCTGGAAGGTCACGAGGTTTATGTCATTATGTACATGCACGCACTCAGGAGGCACCATTATCTAACTACTGCCATTTATGGGTTGAAGTTTAGAAAAACATTATTTTACATTACAAGACTTTCCACTGTATGCCAAGTGCATCATCATATCATCCAATGCCACACTCACACATTTGTAATGTTAAACAATTGCAATCTAATGTGATCACAGTGTTACATAATTTAATGGCTACATATTTTATGGTCACAGATGTTTGTGGTCATATTTTATGGTTATACAATCAGATTCCATCCTCGCCCACCTATTTTACAGAACCATTTGTCCAGTACAGGACTAAGGTGATCTTGGGGCCGTTCCCAGGAAGGACAAGGCGCAAGGCTATAGACCTGGACGGGATGCCAATCCATCGCAGGGCAATGCTAAAACTTTATGTCCGTTCCTTCCATCCATCCATCCATCCATCCATCCATCTTCTAACCCCTTATCCTGCACAGGCTCATGGGGAGCTTGGGGCCAATTTCAGGAAGGACAGAGAACAAGGTCATGGAACACACTGGATAGGATGTCAGGCCATCACCAATTATAACCCTAAAATTCTAAAGGCTCCACTCTTACAGTATTGGGTTAATTTACTGTGATTGGGAACAGTAAGCCCTACTATAGTGGGAGAAAAATACGGTGGACTGGACCTTAAATATTTAAGCCATGTTCATGACTGTCAGTCCACTGCAAGACACACGCTGATGCACATAATCATACATTAAGGGCAATTCAGAGACACTGATTCATGTAGTTTCATGTCTTATGGCTACAGGAGGAACTGGAATAGAAATATGCAAAATCCACACACAAGGAGACAGTGGTAGGTACCATATCCACAACTCCAATGATGATCTCCAAAGTGAAAGCAACATTTCAAAAATAGCGTAGTGGTGCTCTGAAAGACAGACTTAGTTTTGATGAGGCAGGTTGAGGGTGACAGAAATTTGAAGTTAAGTGGACTTCACAATCTTCTAATGCTCAAACCATTTAAAATGCTCACAGGGGACACTGGACAAGGCCTTGTGAAATGACAGGATTCAGAGAAAAGGTCAATTCTCTTTTTGTTAAAAAATAAATCTGAGCACTCACCAGGCAAATAGAAAGCAAATCAGTCGAGACTCTCCACAAAGTGGCTTTTGAAAGTCCATCACAGGACGTATTCTGAGATCGCAATCGGAAAGACTTGCATGACAAAATTCTTTGTTCTCATCTGAATAAAGAGACACACAGACATCTGTGGGCAGAAACATTCCAGCCATCATGGGACCAGATTTCACTACTGCTCTTTTGTCGAGGGGAATTTCACAATAAATGATTACTTCCAAAAAAAAAAAAAACAAAAAACTCAGCCTTCTGTTCCAGACTGTTTCTTAGAGCTAGGGCCCAGTGAAGCCTCTTCCATTCCTCTTTGACACTATAACCCTGATTCAGAGGCTTGTCACCCTTACTTTGACCAGGTGAAGGAACAAAAAAATGTGTCAGTCAGCTGCCAGACCAAAACAAGGAAGTGAGACATAATTCAACTCACGTTCTGGAAATAGAAATTTTATAGAATCCAGGTGGTTATTAAGGTTTCAGATTCCAAATAGTTAAAAGATGAATGGATGAAAAGAACAGTTATTGTAGTATATTGTGACCATGACTGGAAACTAATCTTTTTAATCTTTTTACTTTTTAATGTCAACAAAAGTGTATTACATGACTACCATATTTACACAGTGGGTAAACTTGAAATAGTATTTCTTTATCTGGTATGCAGTACTCTCTATTCTTAAGTAGTGATGGGACATATGAGCCAGCATTGACTGGTTGTTTGGGATACTCCAGCCTACCACAGGTTTGGAGCCTCATGTGGTCCCAGCATTGATTGGTAAATTCTGGATACTCCGACTCACCATGGGTTTTGAAGTCTCATTTAGCACCAGCTTTCATTGGTTAGTTCTGGATACTCCCACCTACCATAGGTTTTGGAACCTCATTTAGTGCCAGTTTAGATTGGTTAGCTCTGGATACTCCCACCACTACAGGTTTTGAAGCCTCATTTGTCCCATTAATACTTTGAAGTACTGCCACTCCTGTCTTTGAAAACCATCGTCCCTTGATAATTTTTCTTCATCAGCAGGAGTGCACACATCATATTCCTCCGCACCATTGTGTTAACCCTATCTGCACCCTCAAAAATTTCTATTCCTACTTTAAATACTAACTCAGCTTGTAAAAGATACTACCTTATACACTCCTTATGTACTTGGGCTGATACTTTTTGTATGGTTTACTTTGACCGGTCAGTCAAGTGATGTTTTATTTATTTATTTTTATTTTATTTGTTCTCACTGTGTTGCACAGATTCCTTCCCACAGTCCACTAGAATAGCCTTCTACTCAGGATATTACCAGGCCCTGTCACAACCCCGACCAGGAGTCTCATTTTGAAGATGTATACATGCTCATTGTAAGTCTATTCCAACAATACAGTATTTAACTAATGCTTTTTTAATCACTTCACTCCAACAACAAGTGAAAATGTAAGGAGAAAAATTCACCATTTGGGCCATACTGAAATCCACACCAAACCTCAAAAAGACCTCTTCATCCAGGACAGAGCACATCCATCCTTTAGAGAACCAGAAGCCTAAAATCACGTCTACTGCTTTTTGATGTTCCACAATCTATCTCCAGCTACAATTTCACATGTATGGAATTCATTCCGTTTCTATTCTCAGAGACAAAGACCACTTATGCCAGACATATAACTGCAGCAGCTATGGAGGGTCCCGTTTCCTCACAGTGAATGGGGAGCCTGGCCTCCAGTACCTCCACACAGTACAGCAGCACTCCGTCCTACACAATCCCTATACTTACACTATATACATAATATCTCAATGTGTGCTGAAAAAATGGAACAGTACAGAAACTGTGCATAGACAAAGAAGCCATATTATGCTATATAAATGTGAGCAAGATGCTGTGATACGGGTATTCATGGAGGAAGTGTTAAGGCGACAGTATCTAATAGACTCTGCTCAGTCAAGCGGTTCATTTTCAGAACGCATTGATCTGCCTTGACTGAGTCAGACACATTGGGCACACTGGATCAACTTCAGATTGCTCCTCATAGATCTATGCTCATTCCTGGACAGGCAATGACACCGGTGGCTTTTTGCTATGATCTTCCTGAGGTGAGGACCTAAACACTACAATTCATTAAAAAGATGGACTTTTAGCCAAAAAAGTTACCATGCCAAAAGAATAGTTCTGAAACCTTAACCTTTATGTCTAATGCAATACTGATGATGCTAATTGATGCTCGGATAACAGCAAAAAATGATACAATGCCTCCAAAGCTATGTCACTTCTCATCGATCCTAACACCACTTATCTTGGACATAGTCGCCTTGAGTCTATAGCAGGGCACAAGGTAGGTACACACTAAATGGGATGCTAGTCATCAAAGGACACACACACACATTACACGCTAAGTAGTCTGGTCATGCGTCTTTGGACTGCAGCAGAAAATGCATCCAGCATGGGGAAAATACACAAACTGTACATACACAAAGATGGGATTTGAACCCACAACACAAGCAGCATAAACCAAAAGTGCTGGCCAATTTACCAACAGGACATCACAGGCAAGTGGCAACTGCTTGTTAAAATCAAGCATTTGTATGAGAGAAAGGTATACATTGCTTGCTTAGCTTCATTCAACAGCAAATTACTCTATTAAACGATTTACTAAATTTCAGCACTGTCACCACACACCTCCAGGGTTGAGGGTTTGAATTAAACCACCGCTCCGTGTATGTGCAGCTTGCATGCTCTCCCTGTGCCTAACAGGTTTCCTCTGGGTACTCCAGTTTTTCACCCACAGTCCAAAGACATGCAATTAGGTTAATTTGTGTCTGTAAACTGCCCATAGTGAAGGATTGTGTGTATGAGGGTGTGTGTGCACAGGTGCCCTGCGATGGCTTGACACTGAAAGCAATGACACCTTCGCATAACACCGCCAGCACTAGACTGTGACTATAAGGCAAGGCAAATTTATTTATAGAGCACATTATCATACACACAGGTCATTCAATGTGCTTTACAGAGATAAAAATAAGCAACAAGGAAATGAAACATTATTAAAACAATTAATTTAAAATAAAATATACTAAATAAGATTAAAACATAATTAAAACAGTAGATTTAAAAAAAGGAAATTGAACATGATAGTAAAAGTAAACAGAAAATAAATTAAGATAGAAAGCCAATCACAGAATAGAAATGTAGTAGAGCTAAAAGTTTGCTAAGTGGAACTGAAAGCCTGGTCAAATAGGAAAGTTTTAAGCCTGGATTTGAAAGTGTTGAGTGTTCTGTTTGGCTCATATTGCTGCAGCATGTCAGATAAATATGCAGGGCTGACACCATTAAGTGATTTATAGACCAGTAATAGTACCTTAAAATCTATTCTGTAACATACAGGTAACCAGGGTAAAAATTTTAGAATGGGGGTGATGTGTATAAAGGACACGTTTGTGGAGAGTAAAATAGCATATAATCCATGATCCAGCATGTTTTGATCATAAACAGCTTACTACAGGGTACATTCACACAAGCAAACCCTGAAATGTTTCCATAGATGAGCTAGAGGAGGGACGAAGTTCAAGTGTTAATTAAGCTTTGGTTTTTAATCTAATCTAAAATCTGCTTATCATTGGCTTAAAAGGAGACAAGACAGACAGAAATTCTCAAGTCCCCACTTCAGCTGCCTGCTTCTGCGTGTGAATAGGAAATGAAGTCACACCTCAAGCAGTTAAAGCAAATCCCCTCAGGTAATCTATGGTGGTAAATGCATAATAGATTTAATTTTTTTTTTCTTAATTATTTGTAACAGGAAACAGTGTAAATGTAGTATGAACAGATTTGAATCTGTTTTGTGCAATACAAATGTGGTTTATGAGTTCCCAGAAAAATGTGTCGTTCTTGATTCACACTGATGAGACAAAACAGATGTTCAATTATGCATAACCCTATACAATGCTGATACTTTACTACTGCATAATACATCACACACATTCCACTGATACCTCAGCCAGTAAACATCAGATATGCAGTAACTCATCAACACATTTATAACATCATGAAAAGTGGAACAGATATTATATGAATTTTACATCATGCACTATATTTAAGGGACAGTTAGATAAACTAGGAGTCTTTTAAACCAGAAATATTTTCTCCATTTTCTTTTTCTTTCGAACAATATATGAATGCTCTTACAGCAATTAAATGATTCTGGAGAAATGCGCTCGCTGTAAGTAATTACATTTGACACTAGAAGCCAAGAGCTTTGTTTAAAAGTAATACGATTAGGATGCTGGTTTCAAATAAAGTCATAGGTGGTTTGTGCAGCTAATTTCAAAGCTCAGAACAGGAGCACTAAAAACATTTTAAACTAGAAGCGTGCTTATCGGGCCTTCTGCTCTAGGCTGCCTGGGATAGGGTCCAGGCCCCTTGTGGCCCTGCACAGGATTAAGTGCTTTGGAAAATGGATGGGTGGACTTTCATCAGGGTCTTCAGATGTCAACATGTATTTAAATGTGTTAATTATCTTTATTACATTTCATTAAATATAATGAAAATTCACTACTGCTAGGAGTCACTGTAGCTTATCCCTTCACCTCAGCAGCATTTTAGCTGGGTATATCTGTTTCCACAGTGGTACAATGGCTCTATGAGTAGCACTATTGCCTCACACCTCTAGTAGAAGAGGGTCAAGAGGGTCTCACCTCCACTCTGTGGTTACTTTGAGTTTGCTTGTTCTTTCCTGGTCATGCTGGGTCTCCTCTAGCACTCCAAAGACAGGAAGTTACAGTAAGTGGGGGTCCAAGGCAAAGACAGCTATGAGGCCCTCCTCACCCCCTATTCTCACATTTAATTAAAGCAATAATCTGTGTGCTCTGACGATGGAATAGTCGACTGCAGTCTGAAGGGGGGGCTTGGTGACATTTCAACTAAGCTTTCTCTTAGGATTTTGAAGATAACATTTTGGCAGGCGTAAATTAGACTGAAAACAAATTTATATAGCCTATAACTCATACATACTATTGAGCCTTTCATGGGGCCCCCTGGCCAACCTTGAATAATGGTAAAGTCTCCCCCTGACTGTCATGTCTATATTTTCTATTGTGTATATGCCCTGTGATGGCCTGGAATCCCATCCAGGGTGTAACCCAGCCTTGTGCCATCTGAGATAAGTTAAAAGGGAATGAATGGTTGTCTTGACCAATGTACACAGGAAGTACAAAAGAGAATGTATTGTTTATGAAAGGAAATTTTTACAGTAAAGAGAGAGCTGACAATGGTCTCATCAAAGGTCGCATGGTATCTATCACCATCACAGTCTATAAACTGACCTGAAACTCCAGCTCCCTCTGCAGGACCAGCGAGATAACAGAGGTGTGTTACCCTCTGGCATACAAATTAGCTAGCCATCAGAAATTACTCATTAAAGAAGCCCCGAACATGCCAGAAAAAGGCAACTTATGCATAAGCTAATAATTGTTGTGACTCTTATCTAAAACGAAATTATTTCATTCTTTAATCTTTTTCATTAACTTGTACTGTTCAGGCCTGTTAAATCTGAGGTTCTTTAAATTGTTATATAAAATATGAAAGTTTAGTGTACTTTTACATGGGCAACTATCACAGTGAAAAATATTCCTTCATTGATAGTTCCTTTTATTGTTAATTACATACTATTGACCTTTCTAAAATATACAGGTCTGAAAATACCTTCTGTATTTTCAACAGCGCTATAGTCAATCTGATTATAAGAGCACAGAGAATACAATTTCCCAAGGTAGAGAAAAAATTTAGCACATCCCGCCCCAGTGTGCTTATAACTCAACCCGTCATTAATCTAACAAACCCTGAGAAGCCGGTGGCATTTTAGCATAGACATTCCTAAAGAAGGTACTCTAACTCAATGCATAACCTCCGCAAGTTGCATCACGAGAAAGACACCTTGTGTGGGGATAAGAATAATATAACATTATTAATAATAATAATAATAATAATAACAATAATAATAATAATATAAAACACACTTCATGTTCCTTATGATGTTTGAGATGGAGCCCCACTGTTCTATTACCTCCCGCTTTATACCCAACGGACAAGTCAAGTCAACAAGTCGCTTTCGCTTCACGTTTAATTACTCATAGACACATCGCAATAAGAGCAAACTGGTAAAAAACAAACAAACAACAAATAACGGCGCGTACCTTGATGAATTAACAGAAGGGCAACTCCAGTGAGTATAACACGGCAGACAGTGTTATTCATGTTGATTCGGATGCTAGCTAGTTCTAGAGGGCGAAAGCCTGGGAAACGAAGTATTTTACAGTGGTGTGAGGACCGGAGAGCCTCCGACCATAATGCTCCTACTGTGCCGCAGCAAGCGACATTCGTATCGCTTGTTTAATCAGGCCGCCTATTGGTCGCAAGTTACTCACAGGCATAGGCGGCTTTCCAGTGCGCGGGCGTTCAGATGTTTCCCTCCATTTCCCAAACCGTTTCGTACTTAAAGCAGGGTCGTATAGAACGAAGCTGTTTGTTGAAAAGTAATCTATGCTGGAAAATTAAAACCATAAAATGATTGTTATATGCACATGTATTGTACTGTGGATTAGTGTCGCTGATAGAACGCGTTCATTATTTTTACGTTAAAATCAATGCAACTTAAAAGCTTGGTTAAGAGTTTTTTTTTTTTTTTAACTTAACGTTGTTCTTTTCAAGGATGAATTTCTGAGTTATATGACCCACGGCTGTACAGTATGTAAATCAGTCACCTCTTTGACAGAATAGCTTCAGGGCTCCCCTCAGAGTTTCTGTATATATAACGGCATGAGCAATTTGAAACATTTTCACTCCTACTGTTATTGAAATACTTCTTGATATTTTCCATAAACACGGATGTACCCTGCTTTTGACTGTGTGATTTAGCGTAGGACATACACTGTACTGTTATGCTGTGACCACACCTCGTTACCAGAGGACACCCCTTTCAGCAGGATCGGACTGCCGACTCAACGCATTCCATTACAACACCTGTGGGCGATAACCATATACCCCTGTTCTGTATAATCTCCCCAGACTGCCCATGTTCACTCACTAAACTGTTTACTGCCCAGCTATGGTGTTGTAAGTGTCACTTAGGTCCTAGAATCATTCTTGTTTATCCTACTGTTGTGAGATTGTTAGGTTGCCCCCTGTTCCTTTCCTGTATCCTGTCAGCTGGTGTCAGGGATTGGAGCCGTGCCTTGCCTCAGTCGTGACACACAGTTAAATATGTTATCACGTGAACAAAAAATCCGTGCCAGTGAATAGTCAAATATGTAAATCTTAATAAAACAAAAGTTATATATTTTTAAGAATTAGAAAACGATTTATACATGTTTTCATGAGTAATAAAATCACCTGATGAATAAAACTTAACTTTAACTAAGCTAACAATTAAACTTTGCCTGTATTTAAGCAGTGAATTTCAGGGAAAATTATGGTAAAAAAGAATTACATCTTACTCACGAACATAAACTTTGACTCTTGCCAAGTTTAAACCTTCATTTTTGGCCTGATCATGCTAGCAGGTATTTGAGTTAATGCCAGAAATTGCATTTCATTGTAAAAGGAAGTTGGCCAAGAGCTGTGTGTTCACTTTGCCTGTATTTAAGCAGTGCATTTCAGGGAAAGTATGCTAAAACAGAATTTTTT
>JAACJT020023493.1:0-22326 GCA_009936485.2 Gymnarchus niloticus | reverse complement strand
GGCGGCCTGGCGTGCTGTGGTCCATGGAGTCGCGAAGAGTCGGACACGACTGCGTGACTAAACAACAACAACAAAATACAACAGTGTGGGACTTAAACGCAAACTGTGACCATCTGAAATAAATCATTATGCATGGCATAATAATTTCTGTTTTGGGAAATTACCGTTAGAAGACAACAAGATATTTTGTCTACCAGAATGTGTATGATTGGATAAAGATTAATGGATGTCTTTTATTTCAACAAGACATGTTTTTCCATATAGATTTAAGAGGATTGTGGGTCACAGGTTGAATTCCTTTGAGTTAGAGGATGAATGGGTAGATGGATGCACTGTGGCAACTGACTGGTCCATTTAAATTGAAACACAGGACTCATAGTTCAGTGAATGAATGCATTTGCTCAAACATCTAACCAACATTTAACAATAATGTGCCGTAACACCCCACACCGGCACTCCTGGATACAGGGCTAGCAGTCAGTGTTCACATTTGGACACACATCACAAGACAGCAGGGGCATGGTAGCAGAGTGGTTGATGCTGTTGCCTCCCTCCTGCAGGGTTGGGGGTTCCAGTCCCACTTCTGTGGAGTTTGCCTGTTGTTTATGTGTTTCTGTTGGCTGCTTTGTGACTGTGATAGGCTCCAGATCCCTTCACAACACAGGGCAAGTGGATAGATGGCTCTTGACACAGTCACAATGCAATACATTGCAAAGAGATGCCAAGTAGCTGGAGGCAATAGTGCCTAGGTGTGATCAACGTACTGGAGAGGAGAGGCAAGATTGTGGCTGCCCCCCTGAGGGTCTGACTGCAACCTGGCTTGCTATAGTTTTTCTCTGTCACTTTGGAACATTTCTCAAGTCGTCTTTAACATTTGCAAAACAGTAAGTGCATTTCTCGAAACAATTCGTGCAGGCAGCAGCACCCAATGGATTACCTACAAAAGCCCGTAACTTGCTCAAAATCTTCAGTCTGTCTCTGAAAAGTACATATTCATGTCAATGAACATGTCAGTGCCGTCAGACTGACACGTCCTTGTGTCATTGTTTATGAAGAGAGCCATGTTGTCAATGTAGCAGTGTACTCTGTACGTATTTTCTGATGTAAACTATGGCTAAGGTTTTGATGACAATGATTGAAAATGCACAAGGCTGCACTCTTTCTGCATGGCATGCATCATACGAATCGTTTTGAGAAATGCACTTACTGTTTTGCAAATGTTAAAGACGACTTGAGAAATGTTCCAAAGTGACAGAGAGAAACTCCAGTGATCTTTACTGTTTTCACAAACATGAAATTTCCTCATTCAGATTTCATTGCGAAAGCCTTGACACCTCGTCGTTTAATGAATGATCAAGTGCGCAGTGACTTTCTGTTTTTTTTAACAAGTAACAACTGTTCCAAATTCTGTTGTAAACGTGAATGCTCAGCTCACAATGATGTTAAGTACTGTATGTTACTGGAATAGAAATATTGGCTTTGGTTACAACTTACCAGTGATTATTTGAGTGATGTAGCCCATGTCTGGGGTAAAAATAATTAAAAAAAAACTTCCTTTCACAGATCCGCACTGAACAAGTGATAGAATCGTACTGTTTATCACACGCGCCAGAAAACAAAGTGTAGAATGCCCTGGTCTATTTTTAATTCTGTGTATGGAATATTCATGGAAATACCACACCTTCTGAGACTGGTGCTGATGATTTACTGGAGTCTCTGCTGCCACTGGAGACCAGGCTCGTTCCAAACTGAATTAAGCATTGCCAGGCACAAAGCTTCAGAGGGGAGGAAAAACAATTACCTGAAAAGAAAAAGGTCATCATGGAAAAGAATGACAGCTAGTAAAACAAAGTTCCTTTTTGTAACCACAAGTTAAAGCCGGCTGTTTTCTACTGGGAACAGGACAAAAACACATTGCTTTTGCCATCGTTGCCAAGGAAAAGATCAGTTAAGAGGCTTTTGTTTGTCTTATTTAAACTTCTGTTCATACCTTTTGCTTTTTGCATGCAAAATTCTTGAATTTTCCTGAGGGATGACAACAGATCTAAGGGACACAGCAATCTGAAACCGAAGATTTCATCTGGCCACGTCATAGTATGAATGGATAACTGAACCAAACATAAATACATAAAAGCATCCCTCTATCTCATGATTACCTGGAGCCAACTGCTGGCAACACAGGGGTCTGCCTATCATAGTGCAAAGGCATTCACTACAAGCAATTTAAAGGCACCAGTCAGCCTAAAATCACACATCTTTGGGCTACAGGAAGAAGCCAGAGTACCTATGAAACAAACAAAACTCCAGAAATACAGCAGAGAGGCAGGAAATAATCACGGAAAATAATGACAACTGGAGAGATGCTGAAGCATTGGATAGGAAAATTAAGGCAGACCGACACACACTCTGAAGGAATGAAAATCTTCTGAGCCTGGAAAAGTTCTTAATGTCCTTGCAAAAAAGTCCTTAGCACTGCTGAGAGCTGTACTAAAGGTAATAGGAAACAGCCCATTTGAAGCCTTTTAAATTGTTCCGTTAAACATTCTACCTTTTTTTTTGGTTTACACACGCCCAGGTTAAGATTGATTATAATGGATTTTTCTTGACATTTTCCACGATTCCTATCATTGTGGAAAAATGTTTGTACAAAAGATATCTTTACAATCTAAAGGAATACTTTTTTTTTTTTTTTTCTGGCAAAGAATTACATTATTCTGAAAAGGTCTTAACAATATCCCATCTGAATTTTTGGAAAATTTAATTGTTTACTCTATTACTTAGACTTAAAAATGAAAATGGGAAATAATACGTTTGTGTGTGATGTGAAGGTGTTTTAAGTTTTTAAAATCATCTTTCATTATTTGAAATCACATTATTACTTTTAAGTACATATTAAGTTACAGAGTGGTGCAGGATACCAGTTTCTTGACACACTACAAAAACATTTTAGGGAGACTGGTATTTGTAAAGCTCCCACGCTGCTTTTGTGATTGTGTTGGACTAGCATCCGTCCAGGGTGTACCCCTGCCTTGTGCGAACATATGTGTGTTGAGAGTCTTGATTGCAGGCTTTCAAATATAATATTTACTCTAATCCTCACTACCTTGGAAGGCACGGCGGGTCTGTGGGTAGCTGATCTTTGAAAGGGTGTTCCGAAATTATTTTTGAGTCCAAACTTGGACTTTTCGGCTGAAGCTTAAAGGTACTGCGTTTGGAGAATAAATGACCCTACCTGAAAAACCTCACCTCTGAAGAACACAGCCGTGGGTGTTAATGATTGTGCCTGGGGCTCCTTTGACAGGTAGATGATTTGCCATCAAGGGGAACCCAGTTATTAGATAGACAGACACACACACACACACACAGATAGTATGACATGTGATGACAAGGCAGGGCAAAACAGGAATACATATTGCATATGGTTTGATAAATGATGCTGTACTTATGTCCCGTAATAGTGAAGAAGGATCTCTGGGGGAGTACTGCACAAAGATGCAAATAAATCATTAAGTAAATAAAAGTCATCACAAAATATTCCAAGGGGTAAATTCCCTGAATTGAACTTGTGCCAGGAAGCATTTTGTCTGCATGCCTTACTGACTTCCTGTATGTCTGCTCCCTCACGCGGGGCACAGACCACTAACAGCGGCCCTTTTAGCTTCACAGTCTTGGTCTAGTCACTCAAACTGTCCCCAGGTCAGGCTCATCCTCTTGAGGTATACATTTTGTTCACAGCACCTGGGGTCTCTTGGCCCCCCATCCTCTTCCCCTAGGGATTCCATGTGAGGCCTTGCCCGGTTTACGTAGAGTGTGGCCTATCCATCTCCAGCGTTCTCAAAGGCTCTCTATCCATAATGATTTTTGTCTACTGCTGGCAGATACAAAAGGGGGAACAGCGGACTGCCCAGCCTCACTCCTGTACACACTTCTGAGTTGGCCGCCATGGGCCACCTGGTGAGTCCTCTCCTCACAGGAGTATCAAATGGTGGTGGTAGTCTTCTTTGGCATTCCGTAGTGTCTCAGCAGTTTCTGGAGGCTCTCTCAGTTTATAGTATCAAACACCTTCTCATATTTAATAGAGTTGACATACAGGGTGGACAGTTTGGACAGGAGCTACACCGTCTTTCTTGGAGATCTTGATGAGATGACCCTGCTTCTATTCTAACGGGACTTGTTTCTCAACTCAGATATTCTATATAAGGAGGTACAGCATCTCCACCATGAGCTTGATGTCAGCCTTAAGCACCTCTGCCAGTGTGGTGTTGAGCGCTGCTCACTTGTTGAACTTCAGTCGCTTTATGGCTTTGTGGATCTCCTCCATCACATGAACGCCACAGTCTATAGGCAGATTGCTATCTGCTGCTGGGATGTCTGGTGTCTGCTGGTCGGCTGCTTTGTTCAGCAGTTCCTCAAAATACTCCACTCATCTATTTTTCAGTCAACCGGTGATTTGGCCCGTCTGCTTTTCTGAACTTTCCAGACAGTCTTTCTGACGGCGTGGCAGTCACCCACATTCACAGTTACACATTAAGGGAACCAATTTGACTAAACTGAACACCTTTGAGCAGCTGGCGGACATCCTTACAGATACAGGGAGAGCATTGAAATTCCAGACATACAGAAGCTGGGCAAGAATTGTACCTACAATTCTGGAGGTGTGAGTCCACAGAACTACTCAATAAGTTACCACCCCTCTCTGTTTTCTGGTATCAGTTATCAATCCAAATGTCACTTGTATACTGTACATCGCAAATACATAGTTTGACACATAGCACATACCTTCTGGAAATCACTGAGAGCCAGTCATGCATTTGTGGAGCCCAGTTGTATAACCTATAATGTGTGTAGTATATTGGGCCTTTCTGTTTTTACTTGTGAGTTTTCTAGGACTGCTTACTTTGAGCAACCTAGGTCATGATGAGCAGGCTGCTTGTAATGGAATGCTAAGAATTGGGATGGCAATGGGACGATAAGGAAAAGTCTTTATGTGAGGTGTTTGAGGAAGCTTGGAGAAGAGAGAAAGGGAGAAGAGGCCAGACTTAGGAGAGACTGCAGTCTCAGCTGTATGGCTACTATCTTGGGGTGAGAAAATAATGCGCTCCGGCCATAAGAATCATGTCTCAGCATTGCTGCTTCAGAAGAGCCCAGGCCTGCTAACGGAATATCAGAAAGCCCAACATTAGCGATGAAAAATATGATTATGGAAAAATAGAGGCTTTGATGTTCCTTAGACACTGCTTGGAGCCGACTGGCATTATGTTAATGCTGCGGGTTGTGAGCACCTAAGGGCAGTGAGTCAAGCCTAAATAATTCTGCTGGAGTACACAAAACACAGATAGCTACAGCGTGCCGGGAAAAAAAAAAATCTGCCCCAGACTAATTAGACACTGCCCAACAGCATAGAGTATGTCTGCCTCCCCAGGCTCCATCCCAACACACACACACACACATACAACATCATTTGTAAGGTTTAAATGCCATTCAGAGGTGGGATTGTTTTCTTCATCACCCATTCTAATGAATTTTTCCAGGAGCTATCTAATTGAGATTGCTAAATTATCTCTCGCAGTGATAATGATTCTCTCTCTAAGACTCTTCTATATGTATATTGTTTTAACAAGTGACAGAAAAACCTTGACTCCATTAAAACATGATGTGCGGGTAGGTCTGTCATACCAAGATGTCTAAGCCTGGCAAACAGAAGTATAATAATTGTAAGAATCGGGAACTTAAAGTGCAGATGGGCGTGGAAATGACTTTAATCAAGGTTGAGAGGTAAGAGAACAAAAAATCTGTTTTAGCATCAGCACGGGAATAGAGACTGTGTGTGTCATGTTTGCATTAGATTGTGGGGACTAAATGTTCCCAGAAGGTAATAAAAACCTGACATTTTTATATTGTTGGGACAAGGGAAAACACCATTAAAAAAAAAAAAAAAAGAGCCAAAAGTCTTGTATGTTGTTGGGTTTCTTATGGCTAAGGTTAGGGCTGGGTAAGGGTACGAGTTGTCAGGGTTAGGGTTAGGGATAGGCCCATAGAAATGAATGGAAGGTCCCCACAAGGTTAGAAATGCAAATGTGAGGGTGTGTGTGCGTCAGTTGAGAGAAGTGTGTGTTCAGAGACCTTAAGTAAAAGACATCTGACAAGACGCGGTTCTTCATTAACAGCGATTAGCAGGTCGATAAGCTCTCAAGTTCTATAGATATCATCATTTTTAGATTATGCCACATCTGCACTGGTGGCCATTCAGCTGTTATAAAGGCACGTGAAATGCTTAGACAGCCTTTTTATTGAAACGTGTAAATTTTACTTCCATTATGCCCAGGAACATTTCTGCATGTGTTGCATCCACTGTTGACAGGTGAGTATGAGGGGGATTGGTACGCTTGAGGCAGGCAGGAGAAGCTGAGGGAACGGGGCTGACTTAAGTGTGATATTTCCTTCTAATTCATTTCAGGTCTGTTAGAGATGGCAGATAATGATGGTGACGACTGTGTGGAAGAGGAATACAAAGATACGGGCTGAGCTTGACTCAGGATGAAGGTCATCCTTGCAGAGGCAGGGCCCGGCCAAGCTGCACTTTATATGGATGATATTTGGTACAATATGAGTGCTTATGTTCAGGAATACCTTTTCAGTGATACCAGTGATGCAATAGAATGCCTTTACGGTCTTTCCACTCAATACTCCGGCCACTCAGGGAAAAGGAAAATGTGACATTTATCACATTGGTGGATTTCCCTCTCTTGTCCTTGGTGTGTGTTTGGTGAAGCCAGAGAATGTCTGAATGGAGCCATTGTAATAATTACACCAAGATCCAAGTATAGCTTGGTGTTGTTTTATTTTCTGACAGTACAGATAATTGATAGCAGGCAGCTTTTAACAAAGAAATCCGATGTTGCAGCTAAGCCAGTGGGAAAACCCAAAGACATCATCGACAGGACAGGCACAGAAATGAAGGAGCGGGAAGTGAGTCCGACCAGCAAACGGATCCAAAACCATGGCCATAGCAGACAAATACAGGAGACGATGTCATACACAGGAAGTCATAATACCTACAGAAAGCACTCAGTAACAGTAAGAAACACTCAATACCTCGCAGCTAGATATGCACTTATATGGCAGCAATTTCTTGTGTCACGCAGGAAAAAAAAAAACTCTTCCTCTTTTTTGCTTATTTGTCACACTAAATGATGTCCGACCTTCGTACAAAAAGTTATACAAGACAAGGGGAATGAGGAAACATGAATGATCATTTCGCTTACTGAAGGAAAAAGGTTACCCAGCATTAATTGCACCCTTGTGGCAATGTGACCTGATCTCCTACACTTGATTAATGGTTCTGTCACTTACTGTGTAAACAAATGTCTCCAGTAACTGAAGATCAGTTACTTTCACGTTGCTGTGGAAAGATTTTGCTCCAGTTTTCTTTGCAGAATTGCTTTAATTCTGCAGCGCTGGGTACGTTTTGAGCATGAACTTTCCCTATAAATTCTCGCTATGTCAAAAACATATATTCTTTTTTTTCTTTGAGCGATTCAGAGGTTGACTTGCTCTTCTCCTGTACGTTATTGTCTTGCTGTATAACCCAAATGCACTTGAGCTTCAGATTTCACACTAACGACTGTATTCTCTGGAAAAGACTAGAATTCATGGGTCTGCTGATTATGGCCAGCAGCAGCAGCCCAGGCCCTGAAGGAACAAAGCATCACCACACCATCACACCGCCATGTCTGACTCCTGTGATGATGTGCTGTGTTTGTTTTGCTCAAGAAGTAACGGGGACCTAGTCTTACAAAAAGTTTTGAAACATCAGTCCACAGAACATTACCTGATCTGAGTGCGGGGGGGGGTTGTTGTTAAAGGGTTTTTTGGCAAACACGAGCCTTTATGTTCTTCTTGGTTAGTAGTGGTTTTTATTTTTCAATGTTTCCCTGAATACCGTTCTGACCAGTCTCTTTCTAATGGTTAAATTACGTACACTAACCTTATCTGAGGCGAGCGAGGTCTCCATTTCCTACACACCATTTCCTACACACTATTTCCTACACACTGTTTCTCTTTTGACTTCCTGGGCCTTCAAAGGGGGGGCATTTTAGGAAGCAAGGAACTCCTGGGAAGCCTGGGAAGATCTTCGGAAGACTGTGAAGAGGGGTACTCCTCCCTCTTCATCAATTTAATGTTTCATGTGTTTGAGCGTCGGCCTGGGATCCTGGTAGCCACGCGTGGGAGTAAGCGTGCACATCTCTGCACTGCTATTGGTCGTTTTAAGGCACGGGTGATGATGAATGTGGATTGTTTTAGGGGTGGGGGGATTTAAATATGTGTAGTAATTGGGCATTGTTAATATTTGTATTTATTAAGATTTTCTAATGGGTTGTGTTTTTGTTTGGAGGATTGTCCCCTCTTGTTTCTGCAATGGTTGTGCCCTGTTGATTTTAATTGAGGGAGGCTATTTAAATGGGGTGGCCTTGAAGAGAAGAGAGAGGGTGGAGGCAAACATTGCAGCTTGGTGGGAGGCTGTTAACAGCATTTTTCTGTTTTCTCTTTCTTCAATTTTTGTATGAACTAAAAAAGCTCAACTTTTACAAAACTTTCCTTTTGGGACTTTGCGCTATCTTCCCCACCACACCGGCTGGGTAACTGAAGACCTGCTGAGGTTGTTTGCAAAGATCCTGGAAAAATCCTCCATGGGTCATTTTTGCTTGCAGGGTATTTTGATTTCATTTCCAATATAATTTTGGAAGTGTAGACAAACTGAGTGGACCACGTAATCAGTAAAAATGAGCAACTGTGGTTTTTATTCCGGTTCAGTCCAGCAAACACATCAAAAAAAGCTCCTTCTGCCTTGCAGATTAGGGGGTATCGTCGTGGCCACCCTGAAGATCTTTAGATATTTTAAACATTTGTATTACACAGTTAACCCACACAGACAGCAGTAAAGATCATCAGACAGGTGAAGGCTTTGGAGAACCTGGAATTAAGAATTTTAATTCCCCAAGGTAATAAGTTTGGAAGTCTGTCAAATTTAAATAATTCTAACACAATTTAGCATTGCAGCCACTTTTTCCACACAGAAATGATTCAAAGTGCAGGCAGAAACATTACTTCCATGTATGGTAAACACTGCTTAATATTTATGACCTGCTGCTTATCTTACCTTGGAGGATGATATGCTGGCAGAAAAGCTTCTCCAGTTAGGTTTCCATTTATGAAATGATATTATGGAGTAGAATATGGAAAACAGGGTTTTGTTACAGAAATTTTAGAGCTTTACTCAATACAATTATCCGAGTGAGAATGTTTTTATCTCAGTCAAAGGACAAAAAAAGTGAACAGAGCTTCTCCTCGTTCTGTTTGATGCCTGACTGGGAGTTGAACAAGCTCTTGATAAATAATCACAGCAATTAAACTGGTCCGGATCCTATTTTCAAGGATATTCGAGGAAATATAAATATTGATGCATCCTGAAATTGGATTGTCAAAACGTCTATCACCTCGGACAGCGTGTCTGACTAGGCTACATAAGTCAGTTTCTTCATTTTGCCTGCAAACACAGCTGTGATTGTCATATTAAAATCATTTCACTTCATTTTGGCTTATTGCAAGTTCATAAAAAGGACTGCATGGTCATCACACAAACGTGAGCCTTTATTTAATGAATTTGAATTCCACATTTACAACATCTCTTTCTGGTTTGGCAAAACCCACACAAAAGCATGTCAACATTCATAAATCACTCAAAGAACAAAGACTGGTTTGTTACCAGTGTGTTGTGGAGTGATGTGGACCAACTCATCTGCCACCGAACATCTGGAAGACCAAGGAGACCATGGTGGATTTTAAAAAGCGAACGACCAGCCTAAACCCACTCAGCATCAGGGGAACAGAGGTGGATATTTTCAAAGAATCAGATATCATCACGTTGGTTTATATTTTTTATGTATACATTTTTGCTGTAATAAAATTTTCCTAACGGGTTGGGCTTCAGTCATACATATGGGCTGGCTGCCAGGATTCCAGGGATCACAATCCCCAGAGTGTACTGACCTGGGTTTCATGTTTCCTGTCATGTTTTGCTATCGTGTCTACTAATTGCCCTGATTGCCCTCATGTTTCACCCGTGTCCTCCCGATATAAGTCAGCATCATGCCCTTGTTACTTGTTGAGCTTTTCTTGACCCTTGCCTATGCACTAGCTCTGTGTTGTTATCCTGTAGGTCCACCATGCGCTCCCTTGTGGTCGGCCTCAGTCTGCCACCTGTCACATCCCGGTGTTTCTGTCAGTCCTTTTACCTAGTCATTAAATTCTACTTTGCCCCTGTATCCCTGCGTCTAATCCTTTGTTGCTTTGGACCTGGACTATGTGACAATAGCCTTTCAGGCAACTCTGTGTTTTTGTCTGTGAGTTGCATTGTTTGTAAGTGTCCTGTAAAGATGCTCTGGGTTGACAAATATTCTAAATCATTTTTAAATAAAATCTGCAGCATCAGTCCATTTGCATGATTTTCAGTTCTGGAGCACTACAGTATGACAATACACAGAAAGATAATTCAATTCAATTTAGGAAAAAAAAGCTGTGGTTTATTGATTTATTTGGGTTAGGCAGTCAACGACAATTAGGGGGGTTTAATGGAGAATTGTGTGGAAATTATGGCTTTCAATAATCACTTATCAGTCATAGTGAAGGTCAAATGGTAATTAAAGGGAGTTAACTGCGAAGTAACAGGTGATGTGTTCACATGGACGTTTTGTCACATGCCAACTAATTACCTAAATTAAAAATTTTCACTAGAAGCCCTCCTACTGTGGAGGGACCATACAGAGAAGAAAATATTAGCATCTCTTGCCTGTGTTTCAGAAAATCTCAGAATAACAGTCAGGAGAGTGACGGTTAAGATATAAGACACAGATCAGAATGCGGCCAGAGAAAGAGGGTGGACTTCTGATCAGGGATAATACAGGTCTTTCTTTGTTTATCTTTTTTTTTCAATGAGTTTATTAGTAATTCGTTCGGTTAATTCAATGTGCAGCAGAAGATCCCAAGGACTAATTTGCTTTGGTGAAGACGTGTCACGCGGGAACAGTCGGGGGATCCGATTGTGGAGAAACCACTCGGGAGGTAGAGGTGAAGTGTGGTGACAGACATTCCTTGGGTAAACATGCTAGGAAACACGCAGGAAGAACAGGAACAGGAGGGACAATGACCAAACGGTGGGAAGCGAGGAAGACGAGATTAAATCGGGCTTCGTCGAAGCAATGGGCAACGGGTGGGAAAGGGGAGGGCCAACGAACTGCTAGGGAGATGCGATAAAATGTCAACCTCTGAGGTGAAGGCAGGACCCCCATTTTGTATCTCTTGGGAGTTCCATCACTGGCTTTGTAAGACAGTTTCCAGGAAGCTGTGCAGACCCTGCAGTGCTGTGGCTGTGCGACTGATCCTGTTACTAATGTACTGTTGAGTGAATCTTGCAAGCCAACATCTATTTACCACCTAAAGGTGTATTTTCATTCTCGTGCTGCCAAAGGGGATGCACTGGCAAGGTAAAACCACCCACGGGAATGTGAACATGAAATAACATTCTCAGTGTTGGGGTGTGCGTTCCACGCAGGGTATTCCCCTGGCTTGCATGCTGGACAGCATGAGATCCACAGTCACCCTAAACCTTGACTTGATATAACAGGCGGAAGCTGGATGGATGGATGGATGGATGGATGGATGGATGGATGTTATTTATTCAGATATGAAATCTCCTTCCTGCAGCCATTACATAAGCATAAAAAGTAATTTTGCAAAGTATGACTACTGTAGAAACATTATTTGCTGGTGACAAATAAAATGTATAACAAACCTGCTTCTGTAAACGGTTCTATCAAAATGGATCCATTGCTACAGCTCAGGGCACATATGTTCAATATGAACCAGAAATCACAAAACTGCACTCCGAAAGGATTTGACTAACCTTTTATGGCCCCTGGGCTCATCCTAGACAGGAGTTACATAATGCCAGCTGGTATTCTCAGTAAAAGGTAAGATTTGAGGAATCAGTTAACAATGAACTAAAAATACTGCCTGACCGAGACTGAGAAATCAGTTATTTGCCTGAAAGCCTGGTTAAAATTGATTTGTATAAGAAAGCAGCTGTACGTCATCACTCTTTCATTTTCCTGCACTTGATTTTAGTTTGAGAAAACTTAGGGTTTTCAATCTAGGCTGTATAAAAAGTTATATCTCATCTTTTACAGAAAAGTTCTCACTATAGAAGGTTTTTCTGCATTAATAGGAACCCTCTGTATGGAAACATTTATTGAGAAATATTAGCAGCTGGCATTAATTATTCAGGGTACTGCGGTATTAAAGCTTATTATATGTGACCAGATACTGGAAGTTGATTGGCTTAAAACACATTCAGAGCTGGGCTTTGGGTCTCAATGAATTATCACCTGTGATGTTTCTGCCTCATTAACTTTCCATATGAAATATCACTGCACAGACTATAAAGATCCTAATTCTGTAGAGCTGCTAATGCTGAGAGACTCCAGTAGAAAGACACAGAACAAAAGGACAAGACAACCAAGATGTTAAACAGCACAAGTTTGTTCTGTATTTAACATTTTTAAAAATTAAATTTGTCATTTCTTTCAATATGGAATTGCCATTGTACTTTGTAAGACCAAACTTAGCAATGACTTCCTTCACGAAAAATGCGGTCTTCCATGCCTTAAACAATCGTTATATTTGTGGATTTGCTTAGCATACGCAATCAGGTGACCGCCATCTCGTATCAGGGTTCCAGCCTTACATACCTTGACAATGACAATGATGAGAAACATCTGTTTTTGAAGGCAATTGATGTAAAACTGAAACAAAAATGACCAGCAAGTTTTCAGAAATATGGTCCGTATAGGGTAAAATCCAATGTATAGTATTACCCATGGCCAATCAGTATGGTTGCAGTCCTGTTTTGCATACCTGGTAATCATACAAGCTAGCTCTATGTTCTTGCCCCGTTTTTAGTCCTGGATTTGTCATTTGCCTGGATTTTTGTTTTTCCCTGTGCTCTACCCGCCATCCTGTACGGACTGCAGCACCAGGAATCGGCAGCCACCCGTCAATCTTCAGTACTACTGTTGTGGATAGCTGGCCCCATGCCCCGCCCTTTACCGTACCCTCTACTGTGCACAGCTGGCCGGACCTATCAAAGCCGGGGACTCAGAGCAGAAGAGGGTCGGCAGACATAATTATAAAATATTAATATCAAAATATGTGTTCCTATAGATAAAACAGACTAAAGCAGAATAAACATACATAGCAGTGCACAGCATTTAAGAAACTTCAATATTTCAAATGTTGACTGGTGTATTTTGGTTTTGGCTCTCTGTTAACTTGTTGTAGGTTAAGGGTTAACTTGGGCCTTATGTAAGAGCCCGCATTTCAGGCCGTGCTGTGGTGCTGAAATAGAATTCAGCAGATGAGGTTATCCTGCTGAACAGAAACTACTTATAATGTTATATATAATAATGTTCAGTGGGATCAGCGAATGTTAGAGAAGAACAAGATCAATACCCATCCAGGACTGGCATCCCATCCAGAGTGTACCCCAGCCTATTGCCCTGTGATGGACTGGCATCCCATCCAGGGTGTACCCCAGCCTTGTGCCCTGCGATGGACTGGCATCCCATCCAGAGTGTACCCCAGCCTTGTGCCCTGTGATGGACTGGCATCCCATCCAGAGTGTACCCCAGCCTTGTGCCCTGTGACCGACTGGCATCCCATCCAGGGTGTACCCCAGCCTTGTGCCCTGTGATGGCCTGGCATCCCATCCAGAGTGTACTCCAGCCTTGTGCCCTGTGACCGACTGGCATCCCATCCAGGGTGTACCCCAGCCTTGTACCCTGTGATGGACTGGCATCTCGTCCAAGGTGTACCCCATTCGGACTTTTGTGCAAAAATTTCAAAAGAATAATTTGTACTCTGGATACCGAGCAGATTACTGATTCTTTTTTTTTTTTTTTTATCTGAGACACAACAAACAGACGCATTGTTCTGTTATGAAACTGTTTAATTGTTAGTGTTTTTTGTCTGGGTTCTTTCACACATGCACCTTGCACTGTTGAGGTGTAATGTTGCTTTCCTCATTCAAATTTCAGGTGTGTTATTTTGCTGTGTAGCCTGCATGTATTTAAGCTGAAAGCTGTGTTCTTGACAAAATGGTTGAATTGTTGTGATGTTTGATTATTGTAAATAGGACCTGTCAGGTATATTTATGGATATGCCTGCTGTGTGAAAGAGACTGTAAATCCGTTAACAGTTCCTCGCCTCGCCTAGCACCATCATTGAATTATAAAGCACCTGTTTAGCACCGGGAAGAAAAAAACTGGCTGGTACTACCAGTGTCAGCAGCACGTTAAAGCATTGATATGATTCTGTCCATTTTGGTGGTATTCTTTGCTAGCCTTATGCCCCTCAGTATGGACTTCCTGTCCAGAATAGTGGCTCTGCCATATTATGCCGTTATACTCCCAGAGGAGTCTCCTAATGGTACTGCAGATCAACTTGGTAAGTGTCACCCTGCTCACCCTCCATTTCCTTAGCTGCCGTACGAAGTGTGGATGCCGTGAGGCTTTTGTGATGACCCTTCGACATCCGCTGTTCTTTGATATGGAGGAACCTGATGTGCCTGACAGCTTCCATGGGGTTCCATCCATGATCAATGGGGGTGGACAGATGGGGTGCCAGCAGGTCATGAGGTGCTGATAACTGGCAGGCACCAGAAGTGGTATAGAACAACGACAATAAAGCATCTTGAGTTTGAAAATAGCAGACACCAATGTCATGATATAATTATGATGTAACACTGTTCAGAATCTAATGCATTCACTAATTGTGTGCTTGGGTCTGATCACATCTGCGGGTTCTTCTAACCGACTTACTGCTCTACTGGTACCCAGCAAACGAGGAACGTTACAGGTACGTTACAGGAACGTTAAGAACGTAATGAGAACGTTATTGGACGTTGTGGGAACGTTCCCTGTTTGCTGGCTAGCAACTGAATCGTAAGTCTCTTTGCCTAAAGCGTGTAATGAATGTAAAGAGACACACAGCACGCATTTTACACCATCGTCCACTTTATGTAGTCCTGGGATTATGAAAAATGGCGGTAGGAGTCATTAGAGAGAAAAAAAAAATGAGTCGGATTGTTGCTCTCGGCCGTTCCATTTTCACTCCTGCTCTGTGTTTGGTTACATGTTTTCCTCTGGGTATTCTGCTTTCTTCTCACAACGACATCCTGAATAAGTGCCAAAATTGCCTTAAATGTATTCTTGAGTGTATGGTCGTGTGTGGCCTCTGACGGACTGGTGTACCCAGCAGCTCGAAGCTGGATGACATCGCGCTAGATATTTAGTCATAGAAAACGGAATTACTGCTCCTGCTGTCGTTATTTTGGCTCTGCCGTCATTATTTTCACCTTTGCTCATGTTGGCAGTGGTGATTCCGAGTGTCTGATTAGCTTACAAAAGGACCTAAATAGTAACAATAATAAAAAAAAAAGAACAACAATGTCATGAATGATGGTTGTTCGGATGCTGGATGGCAGAAATGAGACACATTAGGGCTTTTATGGGGGGATGGGCTTAAATAAAGAACAAAAGAAGCCTCATATATAAGAATATGATTCAGTATGTTCTTCTGTTGGACGGTAGCTCTTTCAGGATGCCTTCGTTTTGTTTCAATAATAACACTGCCCTCTGCTGCCGGCAATGAAAGCTGGCATTAGAAGCTGTCATGCGGTACCTCACTTGTCTTAGATATGAAATCCTTCCATTTTCTTATTGTCACCATGTAAAATCTTCTGGATAAAATCATCATCTGTCTAGTTCTGCCTTGTCTATGCTGGTTTCTCGTGCTTTTTGAGCCAAACTCCTCTCATGAAGTGTTAATACGATCTATCTATCTATCTATCTATCTATCTATCTATCTATCTATCTATCTATCTATCTATCTATCTATCTTTATTTCATTTCTGTGCTTGATGTGATATGACGTTTGGTGCCCTGTTCACATTGAGGAGAAACGGAGAACACACGCATTGCAGAATAGAGTTCAGTATTTGCTCCGCAGTGATTAATATATAGGAAGGCTAGGAACGACAGAAACATCCCTCTGTTTGCACTCAGCCATCTCAGATTAGTTCGATCTCAGACGTGGCTCTGCTCCGGACGTTACCCTCATTCCACCATTAGGTTTCGTCTGAGAACTTCCATAAGACCAAACTCTGAATAAATATGATCACAGCACTGTATTTGTTACCAAAAGTGCACTTGTGATCGTGTAGCGATGGCAGTCATGCTTCTTCAGAGTTTCTCGACTGTCCACAGTCTAAGCAGCCCTGCACGGAGAGAGAGGCTAAGAACATCCCTTAGCTTCATGTCCTTTGCATCATCTGGGTCTGTGCCAAGCCGGACTGACCATTCTGCACTGCAGTTGGTCCAAGCCCTGCAGGCAAGGTCAAACTCCCTGTACGTTATTGCAAGTCACATGTTCTAAAATGTAGTTGTAAAAACGTGACAAAAATCCATAAAAGTAACTGAGAGATGTAGTAGATGGAACACAGAACAGACAAATAAAAACAAGTCGCTAATGAATAACAGAACAAGATCTTTTATTTTTTTTTGTCTTTGAGAGAGGAATCAAAAATGAATAGAAATACCGCTTTGTCTGCACCACATCGATATTTCAGCAGAGGATACAGTCGTATCTCGTTAGGCCCATTTCATGTTGCCATCTCATGCTCGTCCAGCACTGACCTCGTCAGCCACCTTGACGTCATAATGTTGGGGCATGCAGGGGTCAGGTATGCAGCTTCATTAAGCAAGACTGGTCTTCTCTATCCTCTCATCCAATATTCTAGGGTCAACATCGGGGCTCCAGCCTATCTTAGCATCCTGATGAAATGTTCTGAGCAAAATTTTCTGTTATCAGCTGAAAGGCAGGACATGCCCATGTAAATCACTGCACTATTGTGTCAGAAGAAGTGGATGAAGAAGCCTGCCCATCCATCCATCCGTCAATCCATCCGTCCATCCGTCCATCCGTCCATCCATCCATCCGTCAATCCATCCATCCATCCATCCATCCATCCATCCATCCATCCATCCTCTATCCACTTATCCTGGTCAGTGTTACTGGCTTCAGAATTTTCACGTGTAGAAAAAGCAGGATGCAAACTAAAATATTTATCACCAAGAATAGTTGTGTTGTTCCCTGTGTGCTGGGATAGGTTAGCTAGACTCACCCTTCTTGAGGTGATGTTATATGTTATGACTTCTGTCTCCAAGCTTACTGATCCTAGCCTAACAGGAAGAAAAAAAAAAAAATCAACTTTTCTCTCAACTGAGCCCAAGGACAGTAGAAAATCACCTCTGAAAGAATTCATCAGGAAAGTCAGCCGTATAGGACAAGCTTCTTCAAATACGGGCGTTCGTCTGAATCATCTTTAGGTTTTCATCCAGGACATGCTATCTGTGATACGATCACTGCAGGGGTTCATTCACCATTAGATGTTTTTAAGATATTAGACAGCTTCCGTGGGTGCGGGGACCTTTCAGTGTTTTGTCTACGGTTTACTCTCATGTACTTGTTTGGAGCCATAAACAGCATACAGAAAGCATAAAATTATTCTGTGATTGCATTAGTCCTATATCACTGTGAACTTCAAGTCAAACGAATGAAGCCTAACTGGTAATCACTGAAAATTGGATTTGAGACTGTTGTCTCAATTTCTCCAAAAATACACTCACAATATGTTTTGCAGTTCTCATTACAGATGGTTGTCCTTCATCTGATATGTGTTACCTGATCTTATCACGAGACGATAAAATGTCATTATTTTGCCATGTTGCTTGCACCACATGATTACGGACCATGCTCTCCGGTGCTTCTCCTTTGAAATTTCTTTCAATGTATTTAGCAGAAACGGTAGCACTCCCTCATTTTCATTTCACAACGGGGAGTGAAAATGTTATTTCTCGTGCCGAGTGCACAATGCAGCGGATAACTTCTTCAAAGCGATTTATCGAGATAGGCTGAAAAAAAAGTGAACGCTATTCCCTCTTTTTAATTTCAGACGGACGGATGCATTTTTGAATGCGACATCCTGCAGCCAACTCTTGTTAAGGCGATTATAATCCTAAATTCTGAGATCATCCAGTTTACCTGCAGTTTTCCTGATTTACCACAGTGAGGCAATGAACGTCCGTGGATAATGAAGTCAGGATAAGCTATTCATATGAATTCTGTCAGGGCTAGTAAAGCTCCAGATTCCTGCCAGCAGTATAATTATGCTGGTTAGGTAACCATACATTTGCAAAACCATGGGAGTGATGTCAGGGTTAGTTGGAGAGAGATATGAGTGGAAATTACAAATGCAACAAGACAGTGGAAATTAATGCAGGAATCAGTGTGTGATGGGGAGTGATGGCTGTCTGCTTGAGTGCACACATGGGGTACAACTCCAGGAGAGTCGGAACAGTATTGAAAATGCTAATAGAAACAAAAAGGAGTGATCTGGACATTTACTTTGACTTACAGGCAGACAAAAAACAGTATAAAGATAAGGCGTTTCACGCTTTACCTTATCAAGCGCAGTGTATTTTGAAGTTATGTTTATTCTGAAATCGATGTCTGCAGCACGTTCCAGAAAAGCTGAGATGGGAAGTGAAGGACTAATATTTATGATAATTTGAAATAATAAGGTGATGATAACCAGCTGGGGAAATTGTAGATATAAGCAGCCTCCAAAATCAGCTTTGTTCTTCGGGAGCAAGAATGGATCGAGGCTCAAGAGAGTAGTTCAGCCCTTTGAGAACAACATACCGCAAAGACAAATCAGTAGGATGCTGAGGACTGCACCCAATACATCGAACAGTATAATTAATAGATTTGCAAAATCTGGTCAAATCTTGGCGTGTAAAGGGAAAGGTCAAAAGCCACTTTTGAACGAGATGAATAACACTGTCAGCAATAGTGTCATGTGACTGCAGCGGACATCATAACGTGGTCTTGGGAAAACTTCGGTAAACCTGTCATCCACCGACGGAAGTTGAGGCTTTGCTATGCAAAACAGAAGCCACACGTCAAGACTGTCCAGAAGTGCCTCTGACATCTCTGGGCCCAATCGTATCTGAGCTTGGAAGGAGCACAGTGGAATCGTGTTCTGCGGTCTGACAAGGCAACATTTCAAATGGTTTTTGGGGAAAAAACAACCGTTGTGTCCTCTGAGCCAAAGAGAAAACAGACCATGCCATCTGTTATCAGAGTCAGGTCCAAAAGCCAGCATCTGTCAGGGCGTGAGGATGTGGCAGTGACCGTGGAATGGCTAACGTGCACATCTGTGATGGCACTATTAATGCAAAAATATATGTAACATCTGATGGAACATATGCTGGATCCAGATACTGCCTTTTCCATGGAGCTTTTCCAGCAAGACAACACCAAACCACATTCTGCCTGGATTATCAGCTCTTGGCTACATAAGCAGACAGTGTGGGCACTATACCGGCCTGCCTCCAGTCCGGACTTGTCTTCAAAGGAGAATGTGTGGCATCTTATGAAGCACAAAATATGCCAAGGAAGTCCTGTGGAACTGCCTGGCCGAAATATTTACTAAAGAGTTTATAGTAGAAATGCTTGCATTACGCAGTGGGAAATGCTCAACTGTTTATTTTGGAGCGTGTTGCAGTCAGATTTGATATTTTCACGAAACAGCTATGCAAGGTAAGATATCAAATGTGTTGTAGTGCTTTAACATAATACTGGGTCCATTGTGTGTGGCGGATGGTGTGCCTGCAGCCCATATTTTGTATCTAGCGGACAGTTTGAGCGTCTGTCCATGTCAACTGCAAATGTGCGAGGAATTAATTAGTGCATTAATTAGTCCAGTAGATGGCAGAAAGTTTAAAAGGTCAGATATCCATGAAGAAGCAGTAGATGAAGAGATTAGTCATCACAAACGCCTTCGCTGAGCCGCTGTATGAAGGAGTGTGGAAGTAATCTGCACATCTACAGCTCGTCTTTGAAGGAACACGAGAACGTATTCTTGTGTACCAACTCATGGAAAGAGATTTAATTGTGAGAGGGCAACATCTGCCCTCTGCTGGACTGGTGGAGTATCATCGCCGCTGATTACGAACGTACACTGTCCGTGGATTTTGATGGGGCACAGAAGAGTGATGTATGAATGGGCCTTAAGGTTTATTCCTCATTTTCCAATTAATTTTATTGTTTTTAATGCAGCAAAAATTATTTGCCAATAACAAATGATTAAACACTTTGAAGACAGTAAAACATAAGACTTTGATTGCAATAACCATTTTAAATGTTGGTTTGTGGCTTGTTAGGCCCATAAACGTAGCTGCACTTAGGCTTATAATCCATGGACTGGTAAAAATTCTGTCATACTTTCCCCCCGGTTCTAGAATGCTGTAGCATCGTGATGGGACAAATGATACCAGCATCCATCGCTAGTTCAGAATACTCAATTCAATTTTTTCAATTCAGTTTTATTTGTATGGCACCTTTAACAAGCACCCTTGTCACAAAGCGCTTTACATAGTCCCAGGCCCACAGTCCCCAGAGAGTAAGCCAAAGGTGACAGAGGCAAGGAAAAACTCCCTCAGGAGGAAGAAACCTTGAAAAGAGCCAGAATCAAGGAGGAAGCCCGTCCTCCTCTGGCTGGCGCTGGGCTGGACAAATTCATTAAGTTCATTAATACAATAAATACAATAAAACTAGGTTACCTACTCCCACCCACCGTGGCTTTTGAAGGCTTGTTTGTCCAATCACTACAGGTCTGCAGTCCAATCAGGTCCAATCAGGTCCAGTCAGGTCCAATCAGGTCCAATCAGGTTGCTCTGCGGTTTCTTATCTAAGAGAAATAAATAGACTCATCTTTCAGGTAATTTCATAAACAATGTCACGTGTAAACTGGCAAATTTTGATTACATAGTTTATTGCAAAATAGGTTAAAACCTTTTAAAAGCCATTAGGAATGAGTTAAATAGATTGTGCACGTGAATCTATGTGGCAGTTATGACTTATAATTGATTTCTGCAGTCAAACTCACTTCAATCTATGCAAACAGTGGAAGAGGCATATTTTATAGCGTTTTAGAGCTTGAAATAATTGAGCCTAGGCAATGAAGATAATGGACACTGGAGTAAAACAAATTCTCTGGTCTGATGCAGCCCATGTTTCATGGAATAGGCTCCAGTCCTCTCTGACCCAGATAAGCATGGAGAAGATTGATGGATGGTGGATGGATGGAATTGAATCACTTTGCCATTCTTATGAGTCTTTAATAGTCGTTCAGCACCCTCTAGTGGTGATGCTGTGATAGTGACGCTCCCCATAATCTATTTTCAATTACTGATTATTCATTTAAGGTTGCAGAGAATTAGAGCCAATCGCAGAAAGAATGGGGTATCATGGAATACAACCTTAACACACTAAATTAAAAAAAAAATCACACTAAAAGCCTTCAGTTTACCATAACAGCCCATTTTCAGACTTCAGGGAGTTAGCAATCACAGAGCTGGACCTGGATTCAGACCAGTAACACTGGAGTTAAGTGACAGTGGTGAAATGAGTCAGCTCCTGCAACGTAGTGGAAAAACAGATGATCTGAAAAATAAAAAATAAAAAATGCCCCAACCGTGACCTGTGTTATTATTTTTACTGCAAGTGTTTAAGATGGGTAAACAGAAGCAGAACGTCCATCGAGAATTAAACTGCAAAAAGAAAAAAAAAAGGTTTTTATAAATAATACAGTCAGATTTTAATTTTTTTTCAAAATACGTACATGTGTGTCCCAGTATCTCTTTCAGGGAATTTATCTACTTACCCCCCTTCTCATGTTCACAAGTGTCTCTTTATTTCATGTTTTAAACTGATTTTTAAACACAATACCATCAAGACATAGCTTCTCCAGACGTTACCGAGACAGTAACCACTATTAAAAAAAAAAAAAATGACAGCAGAAAGCATGAATTTGTTTATGTTTATTTTTATTAGATCATTATTTAAATAAGTGTAGCTGTATTTTCATACTTCTGAAAAGTTCATGACTGGGAATTGTTTATAAATAATTTCATCAAAGTTGTAAAAAAATTCAACATAGTTACTGAACTAAATAGTCTATCATGTGACATATCACCAGTAGAATAATGATAATAATATCTTTATATGCTTTAGATATTTACGGAGCAACCGTAACCGCACCGCCCACCGCCAGAAGACATAACTACATTGCCTCCCAGACATCCAACC
>JAACJT020023492.1:0-22332 GCA_009936485.2 Gymnarchus niloticus | reverse complement strand
ACAGACAGACAATAACAAATGTGATTTTTACACCGGTGATAAATATCGTCAGGAGTGACCCAGGCCAAAATAATAAAAAAAACAAACAAACAAACAAACAAAGGAATCCCCCAAAACTAACCTGACCTACAACAAAAAATGTGAACAAAAGATAATTCCTCTCCCTAACTCCCTATCAAAACACACACAACCAAAAACCACACGCAAAACTAAAATGGCAGTCACTCCCTACACACCGGATCAAACTCACACACACACACACACACACACACACACACACACACACACACACCAAAGCGACGATATCCGAAAGGCGAGACAATATCGTAAACGAAAAATCGGGCGGAATAACCAATAACCAAATAATCAAAAGGAAACCAGCAAACGTACAAATGGGAGAAGCGATAATCAGAAAAACTACAAACAGAAAATACACGATCAGGAAGATCAGGTTCAAAACCGGAACCCGGAAGTGACGAAGAGGGGCGATGTGGGCGGGGTCGTGGAGGCGGAGCGCGCGAATGGAGGGCGGACTGGAGAGACGAATGATAGGCAGGCGGACCTTGGAACAAAAACACACACACACACACACACACACACACCCCAGAAAATCCCACGGTACGTAACACCTGTATATTCTCAGGTAAGGATGTTGATGCGCAGTTGCTTGCTGTATTGTTAAACTAATAATTATTTACTTGTATATTAATTATCCACTTAAGACACAGTTTATTTTTCATGACAAACCCCCATCTACTCTGTCAAATATTGAAATGTATGTGGCATCTGTAATAGGAAGGTGACCCTAAGTGTCACGTTGCAGTGGTTTGCTATGAATACCTCCTGCAGCTTGTCCAGAGTTTGCCTGAAGAGCTGGGGGCATGTACCAATAAATCACACAAACAGATGATGCATCAGCTCTTTGGCACCCTGGCCAGAGTTCAATCCATTAACTGTTGAAACATAACTGGTGCATTGCATAACCCAAATGGCATAGTGGTGAACTGCCAAGCAACTAAGCACCGTCTTCTCCTCAGCATCAAGGGTATGTGCCACTTTCCAGACCCCAAGGCACCAAACAGGAGTTACAAGGTATAGTAATAAAAAATGGGAAAGCCAGAAGACAACAGAGGAGAGGAAACAAGCTGTCATAATACAGAGCAGGAAGATACATGAAAATATTTATTTAGCCTAAAACATAGTCAGATCCATCATCTGGGAGGTAGTTTATCATTCCCTATCCTGTCCCTCTCCTTTCATCATCCATTTGGAATGAGAAACACTTGGCTGTTATGCTAAAGTACACAGCTTGGGCAAAAAACAGGTTGCTGTTTGAATTTAAATAAATAAATACAGTACTTAAAAGCCAATGGTCTGGTTTTGGTTTATTAACATTATCCAGCAAAAAAAATGAGGTGAGCTGAACGTTTTTGAAGATTTTTTCTTCCCTGATAGTACAGGCATAAAGTATTCCAGGATGACAATGACAAGATTCACTGGAAGATTCACTCAGATTTTGAAGGAGTGCTTCAGGGAGCATGAAGAATCATTTTCACACATGAAATGGCCACCACGGAGTCCTGACCTTAACCCCATTGAAAGTCCTTGGGATATGGTGGAGAAGACTTTATGGAGTGGGTCGACTCTATTGTCATCAATACAAGATCTTTGCAAAAAATGCAAATCTGGATGAAAATGAATGTTAAGATCTTACACAAGCTCATCAAAACAATGATACGACTGCACCTTAATCAAAGCTAAAGGAAAGTATTGATGTGTGCGATGCTTTTTTGGCTGGTAGCGTATGGTTTTTAGCACTGACCACACATGCTGCTGCATTGATCGACATGACAACGAGAAAAACTGTGATTACACATAGCTTTTTCAAGCAGCAAGTATAGAAATTCCCACAAGGTGGCGCTCGTTGACAACTAGTCACGATTAAGTGGCCCAATGGCACGTTTGGTCTCTTTTAGGGCTCCTTAGCTGACAGTCATTCTTTCATTCTGGTGCTTTTCCTTGCTAGTTGTTTCCTGTATTTTCCTGTATTCTCTCCACTACTTCTATCTCACTGTCCCTCTTAACAGGGCATACACAGACTCTAGCCAAACATGTTAATGCCGGATAATATAATGCATCATGGGTTCTGAAGGGAGTTTATGATGATTTTAATTGCTCCTACTTGTCAAGTCAAGCTGGCTTTATTGTCATACTATCCATATATACATTAGGATATGGAAAAATGGAATATGGAGAGGATCAGGGATGTTAAATCACATTCCAATTGTTCATTGTTTTTTTTTTTTGTAAATTTGGTATAAGCTGGTGATATTCAAAAAGCAATCCAGGAGAACAAGGACGGAGCACGCTAGTAGGTTTAAAGGGGATACACAACAATTAGGACACTTGGGAAAGAAGCAATAACAACTACTCAGTTAGTGTACATAACAGACCGCCAAAGGTCTATGAGGAAATGGAGGTATATATGCTGATGAGCAGAGTGCTCGACTTAATGGAGTACAGGTGAAATTCATGATATGGACCCAGGTATACTGAGAGGATTGTGAATACTGGATACTCCAGCTTAGAGAGTGTGAAATTGTGGGCTGATCATTCAAGCTAGATGCGTATGTTTTTAAATTAGCCTTTTCAAACACCCCAGTCTGGTTCTGCAACTCAGCTCATATCACCCCTCTGCCAAAACTGCCATCTGCCCAAGAGACCTCTATTTACAGGAAGGAGTGCAACATCTCAAGTTGCCCTCTTACGTGGTCTCCAACCAGGAACCCGAGACATCTCTCATTTGTAGCAAGCCTTTTGTACCCTCCAAAAATGGCAGTTTGTAGCTCCTCAAGTTTTCACCACCAGTCCAACCAAAGGCCAGGCAGAAAGGGACATCTCAGAGACTAGAGAAGTTCCTGCCAAGCCTGGTACCTGCACCCACGGTCACTGCCTTGGAAGGTTTCAGATTAGTTACCCAAGCCCATCAACCACACTGTGCGCCCTCCAGAATGCCACAACTTGCAGGTCTGTTTCGGCAAATGCAAGGCTACCTTGCTTCTGCCTCACTGTGACTTTGACTTAGCTGTAGATCTCCTTCCTGGCACAAACCCACCTGGAAGCCTTCTGTACTCCCTGTCCAAACCATAGCTGGAGAAGTACACACTGTACCAGAGGCTCTGTAGAATGGCCACTGTAATATATTGGCGTTTATCAGCGTTGTGTGGTGTATGAGGTTCCATAGCCATAGTTAGTATTGTCCTTTGTGGGTGTCCATATTTGGCAGTTCAAGATAATAAAGTATAGCTGTTTAGTCTAGTCGTGTGTACCACGTTCTGGATCTATAGCCACATCCGCTGCCCTTGTATCTTTTGTCAGGGCCTCAATGGGATAACCATCAAGAATAGGATGCTCTCACCATAAATACCATAGTCATAGAAATTGTTCAAGGAAGTTGGATTTTTACTGAGTAGGACCCGCGGCACCTATAATCTGTTTTGCATCCACACTGAAGACAAATGAAAGACTCCCTTTGGACAATACGAATATATGCTTATGCCTTAAGGTTTACCTAACGGTCCAGCAGCTTTCCAAGCTCTTGCAAATGATGTCCCTGCTAACTTTGTAAACCGTTTTGCTTTAACATACCTAGATGGCATCTTAATTTTCTCCAAATGACTCTCTGATCATGGAATTCACTATCAAACAGTATTCAAACAACTACTCACACGGCTTGTTTTACAAATTAGAAAAATGCCAGTTTCATGTTCCTTTGTAGTGTCCACTGAAGGGGTAACTATAGATTTGGCCAACATTCCGCCGGTAATACATTGGCCCAGTCCCATGACTGTTAAAGCACTGCAACATGTCCCTAGATTTGCTAACGTTTATCACAATTTTATGGACAATTACAGCTCTGTTGACCTCTGCAGTCTCACCCATCTCATCCACTCAACTCAGCATGTGCAATAGGACATACATGCTAAATCCATCTTTGCTCAACCTAGAATGTCACTTACCTCAGTGTCCATCCTAGGCCACCTGGGTCCTGCACTCCTGTTTACCAAGGAGTTTGATGCTTCTGAGGTGGTCGAAGGAGCACAGTATGGATGCCAAGCTCAATGCATGTCTCTTTTTCTTGTGAAATTTTTTCTCAACCGAATGTCACCACGGAGTTGGAGACCAAATGTTTTTCGCTGGCCCCTGAAGGAGTGGTGGCATTAGTTGGAGGTGGCCAGACAGATCATTTCAACTCTCACCGGGATCTTCTCACCATCTACAACACCGGGCAACTGAATCCAAGACAGACTCGATGGGCCTTTTGGTGAACGTTCAGTCTGACTCTCACTTATCCCTTGCCTGGGCACCAGTAATACTACATCCTACAATTCAAAGTAGACCCACCTCATGTGTCCATCCAGTGGATTATTCCCTAGGACCACATTATGGCACTTCACTGCCAAGACATAGGGACTGTGGTCATAATTACGACAAGGCACTTAACTGCAACGTCTTTCTTTTGCGAAGCATTACAAAATCATTGCTTGTTTATTTGCACAATGAAAAAGCTATAAAAAAAAACACAACCTAATAGACCAACTACATAGAGACAAGGATTTACCAGACCTCCATAAAGCAGACATATTGTGTTGATTTGAATGTATTGAGCTAATTTTTTGCCGTGGCATTTCACTGAACACAATACATAGAACATAGTGCAGAGTGATGTCAGCTATGTTTTTATGTGGCACAGTCTCTTCTCTTATTATTCTCTTGTGCAGTTGATTCTCACATATTTTAGCAATTAAGAGTTCTAAAATGTTTTTGAAGATATGAAAGTATGTCTCAAGAACAAAATCCAAGCAGTTTTCTCTGTCCAAAGTGCTTTGATTAGTGTGCAGTGTCCAACACAACACTGGACACTTCTGCTCGAAGGTGACGCTTCCTACAGTCCCTGAATGGTGTGTTTTTCAAACACTCGTGAAATGCACCTTTTACCTAAATGACATTATCATATGTCTAACTCAACCCATTCCTCCATAAGGTCTCCATGCCAGGTCAGCATAGGTCAAACAGCAAATCTACAGCAGTGGTGTGCAGCAGCCAAACCATGCAGTTCTACAAGACGTTTTCCTGTTTGTCACCTGTTAAAACAATACCTAGAATTTTGTCATCTGATGCCCTCCATCCAGTGCTTGACATTGCAGTGGAAACCAAACTGCATCCTTCTAGTTATGTGTTCAGGTATATTCTTCAGCTCTTCACCTCAAAGACAGTTTTAAGAAGATGTTAACATTATAAGAGTAATAAGGTAGAGCTTTGCATCATCTAAAATGAATGTATTATTCCTGTCATATCCTTATTAAATTACACTCTACCAGCCAAGGAGCAGGAAATAAACAATGTATGCACCAGGTAAACAAAGTATGAAATTTTCCGATTCACAGCAAGATCGTGTATGACGAACTCAAACATCCGACAGTTTAAAATGTTCTTGACTGATGTTGTCATTTGTATGAATGCTAAATTGAAGTTATTACACGCAGTGGGGTGGCAAAATATAGCAGAACCAGGTTATTTCCAATATTTAATAACAAGGCGAGGAAATTAACTCAAAATGTTACTCTTCCAGAAACTACACAAATCTGTTAAATATTAAGGCAAAATGAACGTTGCAATGGTTTTAGGTTCAAGGAAATGAGGCTGATTTAGGGTCTAGATATGGAAACCCTTTGAGCCGCTGTAAATCCTGTGGATGTGACCAGACTTATGTCAGTCTGACCCTAGTGGAGGTGAGCGAGGATGACCTACAGACCTCCAGGGCTGAGAGGGCCCCCCAGGCTGAACCAGGAGTACAGGAACCCCCACATCACCTTTACTTGGGCGTTCATACGACTGTGCATACGATTTTCCCAGGACTGGTTGAACATGTGCTGTTTTTGTAGACTGCTTGTGGAAAGAAACACCCAAGAGATTTTTTGGGTAAAGTGACTAAGCTGAAATGTGGAGCAGGCTATTCAGGTAAAATGCACAATGCAGCAACATGGAAGACAGGATTTTAGTTTATGTGGGAGATTTCGAAATGTGGAGGGACACCAAGAATCCTGAGAGGATTTTACCACAGAAATATAATAAATACAACAGAAATATTGAGCAAGAGCACAACGGGCCAACAGAACGGAAAGCAGAGATGAAGCGAACACATTGTTTTCATTGTGATCTTGTAGTTCTAGTGTGTTTCATTGCATGGGAGTCAAATAAAACAGCATGCATTACGGAAGAAAATATTGGAATAAAAGGTGCATGGATTCAAACACACATTCTGCAAAACACGGGGGAAATTGCCAGACAATACACAATGGACAAGCAAGGTTGTCCAAAAATGGATACATATTAATGAATATGTAAATGTAAATCAAGAGGGGCTCATATGTGTACGATTTGCATAGTCTGTTCCCATTTTATGCGCTGTCCTTGAATGGGGTGAGGCCAAGCACACTGTGAAGGCCCACTGTAGTGCCTGGTGACAGCAGGCAGGAAAGACCCTCAACAGCACTTCTTAGTCCACCGTGCTGGAATGGTCCCGTGTTTAAATGTGCTCCACGAGAGCGCCCCATGGTGAAGGGCAGAAGTTTTTAATGATGTTATCAATAATTTCTTATTGCATTGTAGTCTGGATTCCTGAGAGACTCCTGAAAGAATGCTCACCGAATATTTATCAATAGGGCAACTTACACATTCTGTTACTTTGTGTTTACTTCAGAAGACTTTTTTAATAGAATAAAACACAGGACCCTGCGGCAGACCTAGTCTGCCATGGCATTCAGAGATGAAGTCTAGGTGTATTCCAGTAAAGCTGGTGAATCTGGAAAACCACGCAGAGCTCAGAAACAGATAATTTCTCAGTAATGACTTCAACCAACAATACGACACAAGGAGTCGAATCTCTTTCATAATTAGGCAATGAGTGGGGCTGTGCTGATTAGGCTTGTCGATATGTCATTAGCAGAAATCACTTCATATTCATCAATGTAGGGAATGCCTCAAGAACACAGAGTTTATCATACGTTGTGCATGGTCCATTCAATATGTCATTTGCATATCACCGGTCTCTCTCATTTATAGCTGAAGTTACTGAAGACTACTGTTCAGCAGATTTACCACGGCTATTACATGCATGTGTGATATGAACATATTCCGAAGCAGAAGTTCAAAAGTTCTGAATAGATAAATGAAATAAAATATTATTTCTGCTTGCACTGAGATACGATTGTTGTCACTGAATTGCAGACTGTTGTGTTACCGTGTAACCCGTAGCTGTCAGTTCCTGTGGGCCCCCAAATATATATTCAGCTGTGTGCGATCCACTCTACACAATATGTTCCAAGGGCCCACTCCAACTATGGGCCCCTAATCACCAAGTTTCACCCCACTAGTTGCAGCCCTGTCTCCCTGTGGGGTACTGGTTTCCTCCCGCAGTTCAAAGAGTTAGCCTAATTGATGTAGCATTGTACTTCATGTGTATGTGTCCTGCAATGAACTAGCTACCACAAGTAAGCCCCAGGTCCACACGTGATCCTGACCAGAATGAGTAGTTTGAAGATTAATTTAAATTCTACACTTCTAGCCACACTGATGAAATCACTAATTACATATAACATTTTTTTGGTGAGTTCCCGGTGTTTCTTTGTCAAAACCATTTACAAAAAAGATCAATCAGAAAATACATTTAAATATTAGATCAAATGTTAAATGCAACAACACGTAAATGAAAAATTTCACATTTCATTCCAACAACCAACCAAATGCAAATGATAAACCCTCATTTTCTAAGAAAGAATCTTAAAAATTCTTTAAAACAGATCCTTATTGTTCAGATTATCATTAGACGGCTCTGCTTGGGGTTGCAATATATGTCTACGTGATGAGTGCAAGATGTTTTAAAATATACTGCTGAGAAAAATAAGTTGCAATGAGCATGTCCCAATTTTAAAAACAAATTTTTACATGTTTGAAGTCTAATGCGCGTTATGTGTATAATATCCGTTTAGGCAGGAAGGGTGTCTCTCTCCGCTTCCCGAATACTGACTTTAAGGTACAACTGAAATGACGCGTTTTCACATCCCTGAGCGGGAAAGAGTCACGTGCCGTTTCGGGAAATTCTCTCGGAACGGCTTTCAGTGACTTTCACGCACGTGCATTTGATTACCTTAAAATGACTGCCACAATAATATTATAATAGTTAATATCCCCTCCTCATTTGTAATTAAACTCTCTACTGAAGCGTCTTTGATTTGTTTGTGTAGTTCTTTTTTTACTGATATATGATAAATTTACATAACGTACCTAACTGTCCTGGTGTCTGGAATTGTCGTTATTAAAAACTTTCAACATGTTAAAGTCGCCTTTTGCTTCGTGAGACGATCGGCGCTCTGTAGATAATTCTTGCTCATTATTGTCATTCGCAGCTGAGGATTATCGAAAAGTGAACTGGGTAAGGAACAGTGAATGTTATCCTTATTAGTGCACGCAGGCCTACGTCCAGGTATTGCATGCAATTTAATTTCCTATTCACAGAGTGTGAATATTCGTGTAACCTGTACCAGATTATACAAAATTACCGCGGAAGGCAGAGTCTTGGCCGGGGAGCCACGTTAATAGGTTTCACACACACTGTGGCATTGGTGTGTATTTGCCAAATATACGTAGAACACGCGGCCCTTTATAAAATAGCTTAAATAAATCTTTTTATTCCACATCTGTGCCACGTGTTTTCCAAGAACCTTAGAAAAAGACCTCTGGAGTTTAATTACTGAGAAGTTAAAGGATGTCCATAAACTCCGTGACACTGAAGCTTCACAAAAGGCAAAACCCACAGAGCGCGCGCTACCTCGTGCTTCAGATCGTACTTGGTGCTTTTTAATTGTCCTGCACATTGAAAATATCCCTTTTATGTTGGTCTCGTCCACAGAACCGCATGCAGTTCGCTGGATAAAATGTGTCTGAGCTGGACATGGCAGGGGGGGCGAAGCTGGAATATCCATCATTTTCAATTGCGAGCTGCTTGAAAGCTCCGCTGAACCTCGGCGTTGACCCCAAACGTAAAGGAAGGTCTGTGTGCTCCATAATTTGAGGCAGGACTATTAAAAGCGTTGTTTGCACAGGGATACGTAACGTCATTAAAAATACACTTCACTGAAGCTGATGTATGTCTTTCTGAAGAAAAATGTTGATAAGTATAAAATACTCATCTAGACTTCGACTTCTGACTGAGTTGTCTTGTAGATGCACGCATATTTTAAACATGCATGTATATTTTGTTCAAAAGCCATGTAAAACTTCACGAGCTTGCTGGTTGCGCCATTCTGATGCAGCATTTGCACGTTTCTATCCAGACAGAAATAAAATGTGAGAAACAATCGCGGTGTAAGTTGTAATCTAAATCCAAAATGAACGCAACATCGAAAAAGTCAAAAAATATTAAAATAAATAAGCTACAAAATTTTAAAAAAGCAACGAACGAGATGCTCTTATCGCCTTAAATAGAATTTCCCAAGTTTCAATCTGTAATGTATGATCGTACTTCAGCTGAAGTTTCAGTTTCTAAAACAATTCATGAAAAAATGTCCCAATCAATACGCATAACACCAGCCAAACTCAGCCAGTGAGACTCATTCAGTTGAATATCATTAAATTGCTACTATGGGTAGAATTGGTTTGTAGTATAATTATTAAGAAAAGCCTTTTCTTATGCAAAATGTATTTTGACCTTTAAATAACAGCTAGACGTGTAACTGATATTGAGGAATCTGTAAGTTGTTTCTCTCGTTAATGATGCCTATATTTAAATCTCCTCATAATTATACCAGACTATAAATTTTAACTTTCCTTTTGCAACGTCTTTTTTTTTCCAGCTGCATCCTCTGCTGGAGTAGAGGGAGGCAATTCTAAAACCTGTGAAATGCTCAGAGAAACTTGCGGGACCAATGAAGTCGGCAGAATTGTCGCTTTTAAGCGGCAGCTGAATTTTCCTGACCAAAGGGCGATGCGTTCATATCCCACAGACAAGGTAAGCTTGTATTAACGCTTTAAACACGTGCCTTAAATGGCAATATGCATCCATGCAGGTGAGCGCTTTTAAATTATAATAAAGTCGGCACTCGGATATTTTGGCGTGGGGGCACAAGACAGCGGATTTTTTTTTTTTTTTTGTAATTTTTGTGCCCAAAAGATAGACATTATATTTTCAAAAATCGGCCTGTTGTTCTTTCTATGTATGTATAAAATTGCGCGTGCGTGCGCGCGCGCGCGCGCGTGTGTGTGTGTGTGTGTGTGTGTGTGTGTGTGTTATGTACATGTCATTTTTGGTGATCCAAGTCGTAATGTAAAACAATTGTGAAAATTTATAACAGACTTTTTGGAGCATATCACATATAAAATATATTCCAGTTGTCACAAGATGTACGAAACCCTCCACTTAAAGCATTCAGTCAAAATGACGCACCTGTGTTGAAATCACAGAAAAACGTCCCATGATGTCGCTACAGGTTCTTCGTGAAATGATTCAGATTAGCACTTCTATTACATTTTTTGACATGCAAGTGTATGTTTACACGAGATGTGACCGTTTTCCCCCTACGAGGAATGAACGATTTAATTAGCATATCCAGGCATCCACCATGCAGCAGCAGCAGCCATTCGCCCTGCGTGCTCCAGCAGGCAGATTCTCCTCATTCACTTTCTGCTTGCGCTCTTTGTTAATCACTTGCTTGAATTCAGCAGAGGTTACTAGACGTCGAAAGTGAAATCTGGAAGAATGTACAGCCCTGTCTGTATTAGTTATTTGCCATAATTATATGGCACAAATGTCACTTTTTAGTCTGTTCAAGAATATCTCCTGTCCAGTCCACTCCTATAGCCCGTCATCAGTCAAGCCCCATTTACCTTAAACCAAAATTTGTCTGGTATAGCCGCGTTATACGGGAATGTCGGGACACGGGAAAGGTTTCAACGACTGTTTATCCGCCTAAGACGTAAATGAAACTTTGATACTTTTGTACTATTGGAACTGTAAGGATATCGCCAGCATTTCGTTTTCACGAATCCCCACTGCAGGGCTGCCAACAAAGTTCCCATTTTCTTCCGGCGTGGAAAATAAATGAAAAACAGAAAAGCATCAATTGCATTTCAAACTTAAAATAAACTATATCATAATAAATCATATCGTTTAAAAACAACAAATATGAACTTTTTTCTTTTTAGTACCAACAGAATATCTGGCGCCACATTCTGCTGCGTGCATAGCTGATTTATTAATAACAGATAGAATGATATTTTGTCAGAGACAGTTTTTGATAAATCACAAAGGCGTTGTATTTCATTTTCATGCACTTCTATTTTTCCTAGGACGAATAAATCTAAATAAATAATGTAAACAAAATGTTTGAAAATACTATAAGGCTCATAAAGGTCTATAGCGTATCAGACATTGCATTTGTTAATTAGCATAATCGCAGATGTCTTAAATTACACTAATTTCTCAAGTACTATCTTAGAATAATTATTCTGCGATTTAAAAAAATCAGTTTTTACTGTATAGCTTTAGGCAGAGGGTCGTATGAGATTAGGCGAACAAGTCGAAATTTGACAGCAATTTTACAGTCTGTGTGAAGTATGTTTTAGGTTCTCTTTTTAACAACACATTGACTAGAAAACCAGGCATTTACTCGTTACAGATTAAAACTGAATGTATGGTGTTCTAAAGTGCTTGTTAGTAATATTAATAGGTCACAACAGGCGTAGATTTCGGGACAAGGACGCGTCCTGAGCAGCTTCCAGGAAGGCTGCGATGATCTACTCTTACACAGGTAGAACTGAAGCAGCTCTTTTAAATAGTTTTCTTTTCCTACAAACTTTCTAGGCAAACCAACACTCGATGTCCGCTACGCTGTTATAACTTAAGCTTAATAGTGAACCCGCCTACCACCTTAAATTAAAAGGCTATTATGTAGCTTTTAAATAAAGACAAAAGTAAAAAGCTTCACATTTTTGTGACATTTATTGTCAGTGCTGCAGTACCCTTCGGTGAGTATCTTAGACGATGCTCAAAAACCAAAGAATGGCCCTTTCATACTGTCTATTAAGCACCTTAGTCCGTGTTTGTTCAAATAAAATTCAGTACGGCTGAAATATGTTGCATATTTGGGAACAGAAGGTAATATTTCCCTGTAATACAGGCACTATACAGCTGCCCGTTCACTGACGTGCCCCAAGTCTTGAAAGAGCTGCGGGCCACAAGACTTTCAGGACTGACGTTCATTTACTGGGTAGAAATGGCACAGCAGCAAAAGGCCTTAATAGTCATAAAGAGTGGAATAATGCATTAGGAGACGCCATCCATACGTGGCTTCGCTCTGTTCCTTTGCAAGTCGAGGAAACTGGTCTTCATTTGATGATCTACAGAAGCAGTCAATATTACTTCATTTTGATGCTATTGCAATTTTATTCTAATGCCAATTTAGCAAGAATAGTGTCGCTCCAAGCACATTTTAACACTGACAGTTAAGAATCACTCACCATGCAGTTCTTGGGCAATGTTTTAAAAATATCTCAGGCTAGTGTGGTGATCTATAACGTTAAGCTGCCTCCCCAGCATCCAGGAGCCTACAGTTGTATACATTTCCTTGTCTCCTCTAAGCATCGTAATCGGAATGCGAGCTGCCCCAAGGTGCAGCCTATCTAGCGCTGTGTTCCGGAGCTGCGGCTCGCCCCCGTCTTACTTTATCTTGACACGTTGCCGTATTATCACGGCAAATAACTGGTTCCCATAGCTTCATGTGTCAACAAGGGGACTATCATTCGCTATATATAACGCAGGGCTGTCACCGAGGTGTCTCGCCTGCTATCTGATGATTATTCTCTGAAATTCAACATAGATTTTCACCAGCAATAAGAAGGATGCAGATATTAGAAGCTTTGATACATACAGATGTGATGAAAAGCATCATATTGGGGCAGCGCTCTTGATTATCAGCCTTTCTGGTAATCACCTAAAGATATTATTCCCCAATTATCACAACATTGACTGCACAGCTATTCGTTTCAGATTGATTGATTGATCCGTTTGTGTATTTGTTTTTGTTTTGTTGTTTTTTAATTAGGTCGTTGCTGAAAAGGGACATTTCATTCAGCGTTGACGTTTGTGACAGCTGGAGGAAACCAGATGAGACAGCACTGAATATGCTGTTTGCTGTTTATTTTTCTGCATCTTTGCAGCTATCGACTATACTGCATGTTTGCCAACGTGAAATGAACAGTGCAATTCTTTGATAGTGTGTATTTATGAAAAAAGGGAGCTACACAATCCGGAGAAGAGGTAAGGCGCTGATTTGTACAGCAGATTTAAACGAACAACGCAATACCGCAAAATATTTTCATCAAAGCCGGCGTGACGGTGTTGCGTAGCCGGGCAACTTCAGGTAAATGAACAGAATGCATTTTATCTTGTGATCGTATGGATGTTGTGAATACGGCGTGTAGATTTGGCTATGTTCAGTTACCTGGATAATTCATTTTAGCGTCGGTTCACGAGCAAAACGAAAAATCACACACACGGTCCACGGAGCGCGCGCTCCCGGTGGGGTACACACATCTCCCGGTGCATGCGTGCAATCGTATGACACGCCGAGACCTTTACTCCGGAGAGAGTGTTGATGAGCCAGCAAAAGCCGTATGACAAATGCAGCCATTCTGGAAAAAACAAAAAAAAAACAAACAAAAACACACACACACACACACACACACACACACACACACACACACGAAACCGTGATCTCCGGAGCAAAGATAACCCGAAACACGAAAGCGGCGTATGGACAATCTATGCAAAGGGCAGACATGAAGAGATATCCAGTTATTCTCATTCTCTATATGCCCGTGTGTTTGGTGAAAATCCAGCTTAAGGTAAATGAGGATAAACCGGCGATCTGTTTTAATCCATCATCCCGTGCTGTCTGACACGCGGTGTGTGCACTGCCCTGTTTGCTTGTGTGTTGCACACTGTGAAGACAAGATCCTGCTGTTTGAAACTGTACTCCAAGACGTGCCCTTGGTTGGGTAGTTGGGCTGCAACCGAACGAGCAGAGAACCCGTCATGAAGCCGCCAACATACTTTGAATAGCATCATTCCCCGTTTCCCTCCCGATTAAGATTTACTTAAGGTGGTTGCTTTTATTATTGCTTGTTTTCTTGTGCATAATTCTAATAACGCAAGCAACCCTTTCGGGCTTCATAAACCTCGGGTGGCGGTGCGTGCAAATGGTGGAGATCGGGGCGACAATACGGGTGAGATGGAGGGGGTGGGATTCTTACGGGAGCATAGGAAGGGATGGCGCTCTTTTGATAGAACTGCACGGTGAGGTCCACCAAAGCGACCCCCACGTAATTTCAGCCACTGCCTGCTTTCCGACTCGCAAGCCTTCCTCGTAAGTGTAAGAGAAGATAAAGAGAGAGAGTGAGGGAGAGACTGAGTAGGGAAGAGATAGCAGGAGAGAGAGGTGATGGGGGTGGAAGGCGGAGACGAACCTGCTCTTCCTGCAGAAGATTACTCCTGCTATGCTTAGAACAATCACCAGGCGAGACAAACAGAAAAAGCTAACGGTTCTCGAGAAAACGGATAAACGGACTCCGCTTTTGGCAGTTAGGATCCTTTCGGTTGCAGTCGTTTTGACCGGACAGCTGGAAACTTGGACGCCCATGTGGAGCTAAGGCAAATCCGCGGACCTGCTGGTGCACGACTGATCGGCTGCGCATTTGGAAAATGGTGTAAACTTCACAAAACCCACTAATATTTGTGGGGAAAATCAGGACAACGCTGTTTCCCCCAACCGACACTGGCTCCACGAAACGACTCATTTACGAGGTATAGGATACGACGTGCGGGGTGCCTTTCGCCGCCACCATCCTAGGTTCGTTCGGGTTGCTGTGTCTGCCAAGGCCTACGTGTAATGAGAAATTAACTTAGTTTCAATTTAAATAACTCATATTCTCCAATTAAATTGTGTAATTTTAAGAAAGACCAGAAAAACTTGTAAATTATACATCAAATAGGGGTTAATTTAATTACTATTGGTTTGATGGATTTTTTTGGTTACTTACTTGTGAGCAAAGCAAGTTTCTCTCTATAAGTTAGAAATAAGTTCTTTACTTATGTGCGTAAGTGTTTAATCTGAGTTTTTTTGTAAATAAAATGCTTAAGAAAAAATATTAAAAGTACTATATAATGAGAAGAGAACTGAAATAATGGAATTGTACCTCTATTTTAGATCTAGCAACAAATATACAGCATTACTTGACATATTCCTGCTGTTATTACGTATTAATAATAAGCATAAAAACATTCGGAATAAAAAAAACCTTTTCAGGTTAATTACATCCATTCTACAATATATCGAATCTCTATACGGATAAAATGCACATCATTTATGTGATGATTGGCAGTTTTGGCTTTTGTACTTGGAATGCATAGTATAGAAATAATAACTGCTTAAAAATCACCAGAAATTAAACAAAGCTTTATGCAAACGTGAGTACCTTTTGACGAAGCAGATTATTAATAATATTATTAGTAGTAGTATTTTAGTATTGTTGTTCTTGCTCATGATGCTGTGGTGCGTACTGTATTTTGGAGCTACCACGTTCTTAATGAATGAGATTTTGCTTGAAGAAATCATCGTTAGGAAAAGCCTAAACCGGCGGGTATATCCTGCAGGCCAGTAATGACTTTTACATTATATTTAATCTTGATTTCCATAAATCAGATTGGTTTACAGCAGAGACTGTAAGGCCTAACTAGAATTCGAGTTGCCGTACATTTGAGAAAAAGAACGAAGGACCTTCTTCCGCGTTTGTTCAGTGTTCGTTTTATGTTTCTCCATAATCTCCTTTGTCATCCAGCACGGTATGTTTCATTTGACCGTGTGGTTATCTGTTATGGATCCTTCCCCGAAGGTTTTACGGTCATGGCAGATGCCGATGAAGCGTTTGTGCTCTCCGCGTCTCCCAATGAGTCTGACTCAAAGGGTTTACAGGACGACAGCAAACAGGATGCTCATCTGGGGGCTTCAAGCAAGTCTCCGTCCCCGCAGACCACGTACACGCAACAGGTTAGAGCTACGCTGTGTTGATGCCCCGGACCCTGGTCTGAAAGTCAATCCTCGTACTGTACAGTGCGTGGATGGCGTGATTATTTTGGAAAACAAATGTAACATGGGAAGGTAATTCATTAACTTCTTTAGTAAATCACTATTCATCCTAAATGCCAGCAAGGCGAAACATTTTCTAAACTTTTCTTTCAGCGTTCACCTGTCTGTAGGAACATTAACCACGCAGCCCCCCCCAGAATCTTCAGCTCTCCTTCCCTAAAGCCAAGTTTACACACGCATGCCACATTTTCCATTAAATTAATATTACATTTCTTTTCCTTTTATTATTTTTTTTTCTATCCGCCTCGCAGCGTAAAACTATTTCGTTTTGTTTTTAATTGTAGTTTTCCACTGCAAATAATGCACTTTAAAGGTGAGCCAATTTCAAAGTATAAATAGTAGCCCGTTTACGGGGCGGCCCTGTGTCTTGGCTGGATAGCTTTGATAAAGAAACACGTCTATTACAATTAACTTTATCTTTTATATTAGGATGTTTTAAATAGCGCAGATGATATCAGCCGGTTATTCTAATTATAATAAGATGTATTATCCTTCAATACCGACTTACTGGTTATCTGCGTTTGTCTCTACATGAAGGCCATATCAAATGTTAAAAGCATCCCAGCAATAGTGGATCATTCAGCCTTAATATCGACCAACACCTAAGAGCGGCTCGTTTTCACTGCGATTCTCTGAGACGTTAATGTGTCATCTGGGACGTTCAATTACCTGGAAAAATTTCGCATATTCGATTGGAACGAAAAAGCAGAACAGCTGGGCTTGCAGTCCATGAAGTCATCCCGACAAGAACCTGCAGTCATTTCATGAAACTCGTTTCTTCCATTAAAAAGGGGGCAAGAATGGGTTTTGGAAACGAACATGAAAACTCCAATGATTTCATAAAAATTAATAGGAGAAAAAAAAAATGCCGACGATAAAAAATAACTCCGATATAATTGAAATACGTTTGCGTTATGGGAAAGTTCTGCCCAGTAATGGATAAACTCCTAAATTAAACGTAGATCAGTCAGCAATTATTTTTACTTTTATTTTTTATAATGCAAAATTTAAACCCCACCTTTTAAAACACTCTGGAATGCCTCATGTTTATTTCTGTGTATTTGCTCGCCGCCGTGAGTTCGTTGATTAAAAGGCGTAGAGAGATCTCATGATAATGTGTGCATTTAATAGGGTATGGAAGGGATAAACGTCTACTTACACGAACGAGAGCTGTGGACGAAATTCCACGAAGTTGGAACTGAAATGATTATCACTAAGGCGGGAAGGTAAGATACCATATATGATATACGATGTATGTGCAACTGCCCCGTAAATCAATTTCTCTAATCAGAAATAAAGCGACTATATAAAGGCCATCTCGGGTTTGCTTCATTCTGCAAATATTTTCCAGGTTGCAAAGCGAAAACGACGCGCCTGTGCCTCCCTGTGTATTAGTTAACTGTCGCTGGGATTTATATTTATATTTTTCCATATCCATCCATTTTCTATATGCCCCCAAATTCCGTGAGAGGTATTCTGGGTATCCTGCAAGACACATATTCTCCCACACAATCATAACCTACGGAAAAATTAAAGACACGAATTAGACAGGCCATATCAGTTAAGATGTTATTTTCAATATTTCTGTTTTAAATGTAGATACTTTCAAGTTTTTTGTTTTTTTTTTCTGCCCCGCATCGTCGTCTCCTCCGCTGTCACCATCACCTCTCGGCAGAGGAGGACGAGGCTATTTTATTTCTACCGGGTCAGGGTTACTTCAAGGCGACCGACTTCTCAGATTTCCCTCTTTCATACTTCTTTTCATGTCAGATTATTAATTTTCGCAGTCGTTTCTTGAGCTCGCTGAACGCATTGTGGCCAGAGTAATAGTAACAAAGGTACCAATTTGACTTAATTAAGCAGACCATCATACAAAAAAAAATGTCCAGATTTTAAAACAGTGTACAAAATCACAAGAACAGGAATTAGGATCTCTAAATGTATTTATTTTATGCTGCATGCAGAATTTTAAGGTCCGTTTTAGTGGCTGCTTTATTTAACACGGTCATGTTTAAAGTGCATGGCAAATAACTGAATTATGAATTGATGATTAAAAAACCATCGCTGTAGACCCCTGGGGCCGCACTGCAAACTTCAGATCATCCACAATAACCACCGGAATTAATAGCTTAAATAACCTCCTTCTGTTGATTTCATTTTCAGGCGAATGTTTCCCAGCTACAAAGTGAAAGTTACTGGACTAAATTCAAAAACGAAATACATTCTCCTGATGGATATCGTACCTGCAGATGAGCACCGCTACAAATTTGCCGATAATAAGTGGTATGTAAGAAACACGGCGAGGATTAAATGCTTACTGTAAGTTATTTACTCAGAGGGGGTGGGGCTGCAGGTGTGTATCCCTACCTGTGAGGGAATTACTTAACTCGTCAACTATTTCAGAGAATTTTATTCGGTCTTAATGATACACGCGTTTAGTAAAGTTGGAAAGAATTCCATCTATTATTAGCATTATTTTGGTCATTAATTATTATTGTTGTTGCCGTTCTTGTCGTATTAATGAGAAGAAGAAAAAGTTTGATTTTCATAACACTCACATACGAAATGCCAAATTACATTTTCTCAGTTGTCAGAATAAACATTTGGTTAACGGTGGGAAATGTTGAATATGATAAACTAAACCGACTTACTATTTCTCTAATCTCTTTAAAGCCTCGATTATGCTTATACCGTATTATTTAATCCACTCTTCCAGCGTACAGAATTGCCAGAATTTATTAATCAAGGTAACCCATCGGAAAGTGCTTGTCCTTCCTGGACACTCATTTTGTGTGGCTGTGTTGTTAATCAATTAGCTGCAGATTACGATGACAATCAAGCTGTGGGTATTTCGCTGTTTTTGCCGCAGTTCTACTGAGTGATAAACTGATCTGATTTTTCAGAAAGACTCCTCCATACATGGTAGGGCAGATGTTTGATTACAGGTAGTAAGTAACAGTGCTTATAAACAGGATTATATATTCATGTTGCCCAGTGGCGTGTGTTGCTTCTTGTTTACATTTTCGTAGGCAGAAAAACAACAACAACAACAACAACAACAAGGAGGCTTGTTGGATTGACTCTGAAGGTCTTTGAAAAGACTTTGCTCTAAAACATTTACCCCGTTCACACTATCTGCTGAATAGTTCTGTCTGTTCCAGTACTTTCAAGGCAAATTACAAGGTTGGCCGTGCACGGTCCAATCACTAAACTAAAAGGCAGTACAATGGAACAGTCCATTTGACTGGGGGAGGGGGGAGAACTTCTTTAATTGGCAAGGTTGGCCAAGTAATGGCCACCCCAGCACACACACACACACACCCTTAGCGATGGCCCAGCAATGGAGACTCTAAAATGATTGCAAGCAATTCCTAGTGCTAAAATTAGAGGATTTTTGCAGTGCCATAGATAAGACATCTACATTTATTAACTGAATACTTCTACTATTAACATCTACTGATGTTAAATTCAAATTTGTTTAGACTATTTTTTGATGTCATAAATTTTTCAAAAAAACCTGTGGTGTTAACTTAAACAGCAAACACCAAACTCACTAATCAAAGTTAGGGACAACTGTCAAACCTCTGAATTGGCAGTTTGTTTCAGTGGGAGACTCATAAAATGAATTCAGAAAGACATACACTGATTCAAACTTGCATACATCCACAAATATAAGAATGTGAATGTTGATCTATTGTTCAGACCGGTGTACCCAGGGCAGGCTAACACCATGCTCACTGTTTGATTCAGGTCGGTCACCGGGAAGGCTGAGCCAGCCATGCCGGGCAGACTGTATGTCCACCCAGACTCCCCTGCAACTGGAGCACACTGGATGAGACAGCTTGTCTCCTTCCAAAAGCTAAAACTAACCAATAACCACCTCGATCCATTTGGGCACGTAAGTGTTAAATGTTCCTTGTGTTTCCATCGTATTACTGCGGCTATTAAGTCAGACGGTATGGGGGTACATTGACGTGTATGTACCAAACATGTAAGTTGTTATGTTGAGCTAAAATATTTTGCTACTCCATATTTGGAAGGTAAACATAAACAATCTCTGCCCGAGTTTCCAGCTCTCGTAATGCTTTTCTTGGCAAAGCAGAAGCGTCTCTTTTGTTTGTCAAGCAGCACTGCATTTCAGGTCAGTTAGTGTGCTTCTCAGTATCCAAAGGTCAGAGGTTTCTACTTGGATTTTGTATGTTAAGAAAGAGAGCCACTGAGCCAAATTAGCCTTTACATGTAAATTATGGTACATAAACTGACATCACTTACATCATGCATCTCCTTTAGCAGTCCTATACTGCCTAAATATGCTGCATTTGGAAAAATATTACGAGACAAAATCACTGTCAAAATGGTGGATTTAATCGTCAAATTAAAATGTCTGAGCCATGAAAAAATGTTGTTCATATGGATGACTGTAATAATAACCCTGAAAGCTAGTCTAGTCAGTGCTATTTAGCAGTATTCACTAATTCAATAAAAAGAGAGTCCAATCAAAATGTTATTTTTCAAAACTCCTGCTCACAAGCCTTAATCATCAATGTGCTGACCCTTTGACTGTGTAGGGTCAAATAATTATACCAACCCTGAGATTAACTCCACCTTCACATATAATTATATTTATATAATTAGTATGGCAAAGCGCATTGAACTATGAAAACTAAAATTATTAAATTACATTACTAAACTGAATGTTTAAAATCACAAATATCCACATAATGGGGTGGTTCAGTAAAAAAAAAAAACAACAACTTTGTCTTCTTCATTGATTGTAATATTCAATATATTACAGTTCATTTTAAAATAAATGCCACAAATACATTACTTGTTAGAAAACACTTTTTAAAGAAACAGTAACATCTGAAGTGGTGCCAGCAAAACATGACTCAGTTTGACCTGTTCTTCCAAGGACTAAGAGTAACCCCAGAGTAACCCCAGAGTAACCTCAGAGTAACCTTCAGGATTACGAGTGAACATTTACCTTTAAACGCTTCAGTTTTCACCTAAGATTTTTCAGTCCTTCACCTGCCCCTAGCAATATTTGTTGTTAGGGATTTTCCTCTTTTAAATGAGGCCAAGCAAAACTGAACAAAACAGAGACACAGATATCAGAACTGTTTTTAACAACATATTTTTGTACATCTTTTATACATTTAACGTACATACTGTATATGAATTTGCTGTATCGTGAATACATTTAAAAATCCATCCATCCATCCATCCATCCATCCATCAGCTGCTTATACAGTATATGGGTATTGCTGGCCTTAAACCTGTCCCACAAATGGATTCATTTGAAAAATCGATATGCCATTTCAAGGTAAATTGGCAAAAAAATATAGTCCTATATTTCTCACCAGCTGAGTCTTCCTCTGCCTTTGCAGACTGATGAAGCAAGCTGAGTTAACACATCGCCATAACATCAAAGTGACTGTCAAGACGAGCGCAAATAATTCTGAGAATTAAATGCAGAACTGACAACTGTCTGTAATGACTTTCTCACATTCCTGCCCCTTACTGGGCATAGCTGTGCATAAAAAGCATGAATTATGATGCCAATACATCACGGCATCAGACTTCTTTTCGTGTCATGCTGCTAATCTCTACCATTTGATTTGGTAACTGTATCGCCGATTCACTTATGTTTGACAAAACAACGCTTCACAACTTGTCATTAATGCCCAACAACTGAAATAAAGTAAGTACAGCAGCTTAAAGTAGTCTTCAGAGCAGTTTAAGCATTTTGATGGACATGGTTGTTCACCAGATGGATGAAAAGATGAAGAAAAAAAGATTAAGAAAAATCCAGCCATCCATCTTCTAACTGCCTAGCCTGGTCAGGGCTGCGGTGGAGCCTGGAGCCTATCCCAGGCAGCTTTGGGCACGAGGCTGGGGTACACCCTGGATGGGATGGTAGTCCATCACAGAGCAAGAGGCTGGGGTACACCCTGGATGGGATGGTAGTCCATCACAGAGCACGAGGCTGGGGCACACCCTGGATGGGATGGTAGTCCATCACAGAGCAAGAGGCTGGGGTACACCCTGGATGGGATGGTAGTCCATCACA